>JAJPUD010017279.1:0-31694 GCA_023553655.1 Myrmecobius fasciatus | reverse complement strand
CCCCCCCCCCCCCCCCCCCCCCCCCCCCCCCACAGGAAAAGCTTGGGAAAAAAAAGTTTTTTTTGCAAAGGTCAATGTTGAAAGGTCACTCATATGTTTTGCAAATAAAAAGCTTTATTAAAAAAAACACAAAAAATGGCAGATAATATGAATATCCTTATTATTATCCTAGTGAACCTGACCACAAACAAATACAAATTATTCCACATATCTTCTTTTATGGCACTATGGCTTCCCAATATAACTCTATCAGAATACATAGTATTATTATATCCACATATGAATTAAAAATTATAAAAGAGTGATGATATTATATTAGATAAATGAACAGAGAATTATATATAACTTGAAGAGTGTTCAGTGGCCAACTAGAATGTCTTCATTTTACAGGTGAGGAAACTTAAGTCCAGGGAGAGTAAATGATTTGTTGAAAGAGATAGGATGTGAACCTAACTCCTTTGATTAAAGAATCAATTCTCTCTTCACTATAAAAAAGCTTTTCCTGAAGTACTTACATATTATTATATAACTAGAAACTAAAGTAAATCCTAATGGAATCAAAGGTTCCAGAAATATTCCAGTGAGGTGAACATCTTGGGATGGAACTCAATCTCCATCTTTGCATCTAAAGAGTGAAAGTTTTCCTCATTGGGACCTAAATTCTTTTTAAATCCATTGAGCAAGGGATTGGTATTATGTGGCAAATGAAAGATGAAATGGCTGAGAAAAACAAAGATTAAATCATCTGAACATAGTGATTAACTAATGCATTACAATTGCTCACCAAACAGAGGCCAGAATTCCTCAGCATAGGGCTGGACCTTACATATACGGCGAGAAATTTTTATACATTAAAAATAATTATTACAATAAGACCAATTAATTAAAAGTAAGCAATATTAAGCATTATGATTTATATTTTTAAATAATAGCTTATTTTCAAAATATATACAGATAGCTTTTAACATTTACCTTTGAAAAACCTTGTGTCTTAAATTTCTCTCCTTTCAACTCCTATCTCTAGACAATATAAATCCAATATATATAAATCATGTGCAATGCTTCTATACATTTTCTCACTTTTATCTTGCTGCCCAAGGAAAATTAGATTAAAAAGGGAAAAATGAGAGAAAAAGCAAGCAAACAACAACAAAAAGGTGAAAATATTATTTTATGATCCACATTCAGCCCCACATCCTCTCTCTGGATGCAGATGGCTCTCTCCATCACAGGTCTGTTGGAAGTGGCCTGAATTACCTCATTGTTGAAAAGAGCTATGTTCATCATAGTTGATCATATGATTTCTAATTTTATGAAAAGATTTTCCAAATTGGGAGGAGAGCAAACAGATACAATTCTCCAACATCAGAAAAAGAGGTGTTCTACTTCCACCAAGTGGCTGTAAACATTCAAAGGAAAATGAAAAAATGGGAAAAAAATAAAAACTGATTAATCATTATGGGTTTAGTTTTGAGATAAGACATATGGGTTATTTGAGACATAGTATTGTGAAAAAACTCTTTGCAGCTATCTTTGGATCTGACCGAGCTTCTGGTTAGCATCACTTAAATATTTTGTTAAGGGTTTTTAAGGACCAGGTAAAGATGATTCTACCTCCCAGTCAATCAATGTTAAGTTTGAACAATGTAATAAGGTTTTTTCCCCCAAATCCCACAATTGAATATAATTTTTCACAGAACAGAATTTGAACTAGACCTGTTATAAGGGGAACTGAGCTATCTCAGAAAATGAGGTACAAGATGGAAGCATTGTGGCTCCCTCAATACTCTTAATTAACCATTTATTGTCCAAATTCTCATAAATCCCTTCTTTTGATTTGCAAAGAAATGAGCATCCTTGTAATGGTTAACTTACATATAAGTCAAATCTATAAAGGTGTTTTTTTTTTTTTTACATAGTCATCATATTATGTAATTACTTAAGTTAGGTTACTGAATAAAATACGAAGATAGTTCTCTGTGGATTAATTTTGAAAAAAAAAAGGTTACATGTCATCTAGGTAACCAAGAAAACTTAAACGTAAATATCATAAAAATATCCGAGAAATGTAATAATGATTAATGTTATTAACTAACATCGTCTTCTTGTATTTTAGTAAGCTACAACCAAAGATCATTTAATTAGCATATTTAGAGTCCCAAATGTTTCATGGAATCATTTGATCATACATTTTGAAATATACCTCATTCTTATGGCAACACTGAAGAAGATTCTGCTTCTACAGTTCCAAATTGCTTTTTTTTTCCAAATCACTTGTTAGAAGCTCCTAGATAATTCTGATAAAATCTGCTATTAACAAGACAACACAAGTTAGTACAAGATATGAAATGTGTTTTTTTTTAAATGTGAAACTTTAGAGAATTTCTGTTTTTATATATACCTGTAACATGTATCTTTAACTAAATCTTGCACCTTAAAAATAACATCATTCTAACTACAAAATTCAATTTTTTGCCTTTTAACATTATCAGACAGATACTTTGAAATAGAAAAATAATTCCACTTTCCAAAAGTTATGACTAAAATTTTATATGGAAAAATTGTATATAATTTTGAAAAGTTATTATTAAAACACTTAAAACCTGAATTTCCATACCAGATATATTTGGAATCCAATTGTATGAATCTGTGTATAGTACTTAGGAAAAAATAGCTGAATCCTGTTTTTTTTTCCTCAAAATTTACTCTTCCATTTAATTAGAAAACTTCTATTTTGCATCTTTGTTTAATTATTAAATCCAATTCCCCCTTTGGAGGATATAATTTCTACATTATAGTTTTACCACAATTATGGGTTAAAATTGTAACATCTTTTCTTACTTGCATCTTATTCTAGTAACTCATGCATTTCAGGATAACTATTGATTAATAGATTTATTATAGTACTTACAGAACTTTTACTGTTCACTTAGCCTTATTATATAAATTTGCTTCCAAATTAAAATGAGACATAATTATAGCAATGTTAAAATTTGTTCCTTCAAGAACACAAACTGACCTGAAATATATCATAACAAGAAGAAAACTACTTTGGCTCTGTTTGATTCCAGGTGCATCATATTTGATTGCAAATTATATAGTCACAGGGTATGAAAAAATTTACTTCAGGATTAAACAGGTAAGGAACTTTCCTTTTTTTTAGAAAAAAATGTACAATGGAGAAACTGATACAACATGATCCTTCATGAAATCATGCAAAAATGCAAAATCCTCAAAACTATTATTCCCAGTCACAGATAGTCACCTTTAGTTATACTCAAACTATAACATATTATTTTCTAATATTGACTTCATTATAATTCAAACAACTTATAATCCTTATAATCAAAACTCAAACACTATTGTCCCAAGAGTTTTACCTCAAATAGCAAAATTTTACTAATAACAATTTATAACTTAAATGTTTTTACTTATATTTCCCTAAACAGGTGCAGTTCATTTAACTTTTCTTTATAAATCAAAATTAGATTTTCTTGAATTTCAAACAAAATACCTTAAAGTTGGCTCATATTGATCTACTGAAGTGGCATCTTTAAATCATCCCATACATTTACATAATTTTATTAGGGGTAATCTAGATTTTTCAAATGGCAATTTTATATTACATAAACTTATTTTTGTTATTATAATTGTTGGCTGCCTTTAAACAAAAGATAGCCCATCAAATATTTAACAGTTTTCAAAAATCTATTTTATAACATTCTTTTAATAGCTCCATCAATAATCTAATAGATTTGAAAAAAAAGTTGTTTTTAAAAGCAATTCTGTCACAAGTGTTCCCCAGATTTCACAATATAAGAGAATTAAAACTACAATAATGAAATACACAATACAATACATTTAAAACAGGAAACAAAACTTATTACTAGGTACCTTTTGTTAACAAATTCCAAATTATCATATAAAACCCATTAATAGAATTAACAAATATGGAATAATGTTTAAATAAAAATAACAACAATAATAATAGTCAACATTTATAAAATGCTTTCCATATGCCAGTCATTGTGCTTTTGATTTGAATCCCACAACCACCCTGGTGAGTAGCATTATTTCATTCCTCTTTAAAAATCAGGAAACTAAGGCAAGCAAAGATAAGATAATATATAATATTACACAGCCAAGAAAGAGCTAACAAGATACAGGTAAAACGTATAAAATGCATGCCTTCTAGCCCCAACTCATCTTTATTTTGGGATTGCTTTTGAATGAACTATCTTTTTTTAATTATAGTAAATCATAAGACTATCAGTCTTCTGGGGGAGGTTGAAGAATGAGGAGATGAACTGAATTTTATTTGCCCTGAAAATGTTCCAATATTAAATTATTATTTTTCCTGAAAGCAAATTCTACCGAATGGTACCCCAAAACTCACTAATGTTTCAGAAGCAGGTGAGTTCCTGAAATTACCCAAAGTCCCAGAAGTTCCCCCCTATAATCTTAAAATGATTAGCATCAAAAGTTCTTAATATTCAATCTCCTTAATCTCCAAGCTTCCAAAATCTGCTGAAATGTTTTTAGCAATTATACAGACTTTGACTATCTTACTTGATTTGTATATTCAAAGTGACAATTGTTATGACAGGAAAAATGTAACTTGTAATTTGTTTTTCTCATAACCTGGCACTGAAAGACTAAGGTGGGAGTTAGTCTTTCTTACTGGAATAACTGCTTTGTATATACCATGTTTTTAATATTTCCTGACATTTAAACTCTGGCTGAATACGTGTAGCATTTTCTTTTCTGTCAGGCTTCATATTCCCTTTAATAATTCTAAAGTTTACAAAACCACAAAAATATAGACAGAATGATAAGACGTGTCTTACAAATATTGACTGAAGAAAAGAGCTCCATGTAAAGTAGAATTAGTCAAATGAAAAAGGAAGTACAAAACCTTACTAAAAATATTTTTAAATAGAATTGGACAAGTGGAAACTGATTTTGTGAGACAACAACAACAAAAATATCCGAAGAATAAAAAATAAGAAAATTTTGTTAAATACCTCATTGGTAACAGAGCTAACATGGGAAATAGAACTAGGAGAGGTAACAAAAATTATTAGATTACCTGAAATCCATGATACTCTAAGAAATGATAAAACAAAATCAAAATTAAAAAATAGCAGAAAGTTGGAAATTTCTCATTGGAAAATCATCTGATTTGGAAAATAGATCCAGGAGTGATGTTTTAGGGATCATCGTTCTAGAAATTATCAAAGAATATTGCTCCAATATTATAGAACCAGATGATAAAATGGAAATTGAATCACTTTTTGAAAGAGATCCCCAGATGAAAACTTCAAGTAAAATTTCAGAGCCCCAGGTCAAGAAGAAAATGTTTCAAGCAGTTAGAAAGAAAAATTTTAAAATATCATTAAGCCACTTTTAGAATAACACACGATTTAGTACTTTTTACAGTAAAGGATTAAAGGAATTCAATTATGATTATTTAGAGAGCAAAAATGTAGCCTTAAAGCCAAAAATTACATCTCATCAAAACTGAGCCTAATGAAGGTCAAGAAATGCTATAAATGACTTTCACATTTTCTTGATGAAAAGATTAAAGTTGAATAGACTTTTGGAGTTTCAAATACAAGAATCAAGAGAACACAAAAGGCAAAGAAAAAAGTGAAATTGTAAGGAATTAAAGTTAAACTGTTTACACTCTTGCACAATAAAATTACACTTGTAATTCCCCAAAACGTTCTCATTATTAGGATAGTAACAAAGAATATTTTTATAGCAAGTTTCTCTTATAAGAAACTCATTTTCCATGTGTTTAGAAAATTGATTTAAATGGATGGAAATAAAAGCCATTCTTCAATTGTTAAATGGTCAATTGATTTGAACAGGCAGTTTTCAAACAAAGTAGTCTAAGCTATCTATTATATGAAAAATTGTCTAAATAACTATTGAATAGTAATTACTATCAGATTGGCTAGTGTGACAAAAAAAATACAAATATTGTAGGCAATGTGGGAAAATTGAGACACATGACTTTGTGAAGTAGTAAGAAGATTTAACCATTTTGGAGAGTAATTTGGAACTATACCCAAAGGGATACAAAACCTTGCATATCTTTTGACTAAGCAATTGCAGTGCAAAATCTGTATTCCAAAGAGATTAAAAAAAAAAAAAAACAACAAAAAGTATAAAAGACTTATATGCACTTCACAGTTCTTTCTCTCGATGTCATTAGTATTTTATATGACTCTTTTGGAATTGTCTTGGATCATAGTATTACAAAGAAGAGCAAAGTCAATCACACAATATTGCTACTACTGGAAACAATGTTATCTTGGTTCTTCTCATTTTACTAAGCATCAGTTCATGTGAGTCTTACCAGGTTTGTTTATTTGTTTTTCTGAAATCCATCTGGTGATCAATTCTTATAGAATGATAGTATCCTGTTAAATTGACATACCACAACTTGTTGAGTCATTCCTTTTTAAAATGAGCATTTCCTTGATTTCCAATATATTTTTGCCACCACACACACACACACACACACACACACACACACACACACCGCTGTAAGTGGTAGGTGTTTTTTTTTTTCCTCTTTTATGATCTCGTTGGGACAAAGACCTGTACTAGTGATATTACTGGATCTAATGGTATGCCCTATGGACATATTTCCACATTGCTCTCCAGAATGGTTGGAACAGTTCATGAATCCACCAATATTTGCTTTAGTCTCCCAATTTTTCCACATCTCCAACATCTATTTTTCTGTAATTAACAATGATTTTGGATTTTTTTCAGTATCACAATAGCTTTAAATTTTTCATCTGAAAAATACCTATTCATATCCTTTGACCATTTATCAGTTGGGGAATAACATACTCTTATAAATGTGATTCTATTCTTTATATATTTGAGAAATATTTGCTATGAAAATCATTCCTCATATTTCTTCTGTACTTCTGCTATCAGTTGCTTTAATTTTGTTTGTGTGTGCAAAAAGTTTATAATTTAATATAATCAAAATTATTCATTTCATATTTCATAATATTTTCTCTCTTTTGTTTGGCCATGAATTATTCTTTCTCTGTAGCACTGACAAGTAAACTACTGCTTGAGAGCAAGCAGATTAGAAGATCTAATTTGCTTAATAGTTATACTCAAATCAAATACTCGTTTTGACCTTATCTTGGTATATAGTGTGAGAAGTCAGTCTATGCCAGTCATCTTGACCTATATCTTGATCCATCATTCTATTTCTTAGCCAATATCAAACAGCTTCTGTGATTTCTGCTTCATAATATAGTTTTAGATCTACTACAGCTAGGGCACTTTTAACTGATTCCCTGTCTCCCCTCTATTAATCTGTGTTAATCTTGATGTTTTGTTTTTCCAAATGAATTATATTTCTTTTTCTAGCTCTGGAAAATAATTTTGCAGTAATTTGGTTGGCATAGCAATGAATAAGTATGTTAATTTGGGTATCATTGTCTTTTTAAGTATATTAGCTCAGCCCACTCATGAGCAATTGACATTTTTTTCTAATTGTTTGAATCTGACTTATTTGAATAAAAAGTATTTTATAATTGTATACATACAATTTCTGGATTTGTCTAGACAGAGTGACTAAAAAAATTCATATTATCTGCATAAATTTTAAATGAAATTTCTCTTTCTATCTCTTGCTGTTGGGTTTTGTTGGTAATTTCAAGAAATTTGAAGATTTATGTGGATTTGTTTTATAGTCTATGACTTTGCTAATGTTGTTTTTTCAAGAAGTTTCTTAGTTAATTCTCCAATATTCTCCAAATATACCATCAAATCAAATGCAAAGAGTTAGTTTTCCCTTATCCTTGCCTATTCTAATCCCTTCACTTTTTTTCTTTTCTTATTGTTAAAGCTAATATTTCTAGTATATTAATACTAGTGGTGAGAATGGGCATCTTTGTTTCACTCCTGATCTTATTGGGAACTACAGTAATGCTTGCTGATGGTTTTTGATAAATAATGCTTATTATTTGTGTGGAAAGTTCCATTTATTCATATACACTGTGTCATAAAATGAATTTGATAGGACTCCTTTCTCACTTATTTTTCCAAGTTTATATGCCAATGGAATTGTATTTTTAAAGGTTTGGTAAAATTCACTTGTAAATCTATCTGGCCCTAGAAATATTTTTTTTTTCCTTAGGCAGTTTATTGATGACTTGTGAAATTGCTTAAGTATTTTATTTAATCTAGTATTAATATGGGCAATTCATATTTTTTGCAAAGATTTATCCATTTCACTTTATTGGCAGATATATTGGCAAACAGAGCAAAATTGTTCCTAAGAATTATTTTTATTTTCTCTTCATTGGTGGTGAATTTAGCCTTTTTTCTTTTCATAGTTGAAATTTGATTTCCTTACTTTTAATCAAGTTCATTAAAGGTTTTTTTGTTATTATTAAAACCAGCACTTAGCTTTATTTATTATTTCATTAGTGTTTTTATTTGGAATTTTATTAATTTTTCCTTAAGTTTTTGGAATGTTTAATTTTCTATTTATTGGGGAATTTTAATTGTTTTTTTTAACTTCTTAAATTGCAATTCTAATTCATTGATTTGATTTTTCTCTATTTCATTCATATAAGCATTTAGAGATGTAAAACTTTTCCTAAGAACTACTTTGGCTACATCCCATGAGATATGGCATGTTGCCTCATTATTTTATTTTTCTCTAAAGAAATTATTGATTGTTTCTCTGATTTGTTGTTTGACCCATGCATGCTTTTGGGTTAGATTAGGTAGTTTTTAATTAATTTTAGTCTATTTTTCCATGGCCTTTTATTACACATATTTTTTTCTTTCATGATGATCTGAAAAATATTTAATATTTATTCCTTTATATATTTGACTGTGAAGTTTTTATTCCCTAATGCATGGCCAGTGCCATGTGACTGCTGAGAAAAAAATAAAAAGATATATTGTTTTCTATCACCATTCAATTTTTCCAGAGTCCATCAAATCTATTTTTTCTCTAAAGTTCTATTCTCTTCCTTCACTTCTTTCTTGATCATTTTTGGTTATATTTACCTTGTTCTGAAAAGGCAAAGTTGAGGTCCCTCACTAGCATAATTGTGTTCTTTTTTTCTTTAACTCAATTTTTCTTCTAGCAATCTCATGCTTTATCACTTGATAATGTGCTTAATATTGATATGACTTCATCACTTTTCGTACCATTGTAGCAAAATGTAGTTTCCTTACTTGTCTCTTTTATTAAGTGCTAGGGATCCTATCGGCGTCCCCAGCCACCGCCCTCTACTTACCCTAAACCAGGGTCTTCAGACGTCTCTGGCTCCCCACCCTAGAGGAGGGGAGAACAAACCAGGCAGAGCACCAGGGGAGAGGTTAACTTCTTTATTGTCCTTCCTGGAACTTCCAACTGCCCACTGCCACACCCTCTGTCCCTTCTCTTATCTCCCTTTTCTGGCCCCTCCCTGTAGGCGGTTCCACTCCTCCCAAGTCCCGCCCTGAGGGTGGAGCCATCCCATTCAGAGGCCATCCCAGTACCCGCAGGCAGGCCACTCAGGCAAGCCCAGTCCAGAGCCGCCCCCAACAATTAAGATCTCATTTTGTTTTTCCTTTGTCTGACATCAGCAGTTCTAACCTTTCCTCCTCCACCCCTTTTAAACTTCAGCTGAATCATATTATATTTGATTCCAGGTTTTTATTCTTTGTGTGTCCCTCTGTTTCAATATATTTCTTGTAAATAACATATTGAAAGAACTTGGTGTTTAATCTATGCATCCCTATGTTTCCATTTAATTGAAAGGGTTCATTTTATTCACATTCTCAGTTATAATTATTAATTTTGCATTTTCCATCATCTTAAGTTTCCCCATATTTATTCTCTGTCTCCGTCTCTGGCTCTGGCTCTCTGGTTCTCCTTCTCTCTCTCTCTCTCTCTCTCTCTCTCTGTCTCTGTCTGTCTCTCTCTCTCTGTCTCTCTGTCTCTCTCTGTCTCAAGGAATAGGAACACTATTCCTTGGAGTTTTCATTTGTCAATCTATTTAAAAAATGATGGGTATGTTTTCTCAATGACTATTTTACCTTCTCATTTGTCCTTTAGTATATGAGGTCAGTGATCCTTAATAATTTCTTAAATGTACTATCAAATCCTACCACCCCCACTCTCTTCTCTCTTTTTCTGTCTCTGTCTCTGTCTGTCTGTCTCTGTCTATCTGTCTGTCTCTCTTTCTCTCAATCTCTCTCTCTGTCTCCCTCTGTCTTTCCCCATCTCTTTTTCTCTCTGAATTCAAGTAGGCCAATAATTCTTTTTTTTATTTTTAGTAAAACTTTTTTATTCACAAAACATATGCATGCATGCATAATTTTTCAACATTGACCCTTGCAAAACTTTCTGTTCCAAATTTTCCTTTACTTCGCTCCACCCCTTCCCCTAGATGACAGTGAGTCCAATACATATTAAATATGTTAAAATATATGTTAAATCCAATATATGTATACATGTTTATACAGTTATCTTGCTGCAAAAGAAAAAGAAGAGTAAAAAGAAAGAAGAAAAAAAAAGCCTTAGAAAGAAAAAAAATGCAAGCAAACAACAACAGAAATAGTGAAAATGATATTTTATGGTACACATTCTGTTCCTACAGTCCTTTCTCTGAGTGCAGACGGCTCTTTTCATCACTGAACAATTGGATCTAGTTTGGATCATCTCATTTTTGAAGAAAACATGTTCATCAGAAATGATCATTGCATAGTCTTGCTGTTGCTGTTTATAATGTCCCCCTAGCTCTTGTTCATTTCACTTAGCATCACTTCATGTAAGTCTCTCCAAGACTGTCTAAAATCATCCCTTTGATCGTTTCTTACAGAAAAATAATATTCCATAATATTCATATATCACAATTTATTCAGTCATTCTCCAATTGATGGGCATCCATTTAGTTTCCTGTTTCTTGCCACTACAAAAAGGGCTGCCACAAACAAATTTGCACCTGTGTGTTCTTTTCCCTGCTTTAAGATTTCTTCAGTATATAAGCCTAGTAGAGACTCTGCTGGGTCAAAGGGCATGCACAGTTTGATAACTTTTTGAGCATAGTTCCAAATTGATCTCCAGAATAGTTGGATCCATTGCTTCTCGGCCTTTTGGCGAAGATCAAGTGTAGAATAGTTGGATCCATTCACAGTTCCACCAACAATGTGTGTGTCCCAGTTTTCCCGCATTCCCTCCAACATTAATCATGACCTTTTCTTGTCATCTTAGCCAATCTGACAAGTATGAAGTGGCGTCTCAGAGTAGTATAAATTTTGCATTTCTGATCAATAATAATTTGGAGCACCTTTTCATATGACTAGAAATAGTTTCAATTTATTCATCTGTTCTCTTCACATTGGTTGACCATTTATTGATTGGAGAATGGCTTGATTTGTTACAAATTTGAGTCAATTCTCTATATATTTTAGGAAGGAGGTCGTTATATGAAGCTTTGAATGTAAAAAATGTTTTCCCAGTTTATTGCATCCCTTCTGATCTTGTCTACATTAGTTTTGTTTGTACAAAACCTTTTTTTAACTTGATATAGTCAAAATTATCTATTTTGTGATCAATAATGATCTCTAGTTCTTCTTTGCTCACCAATTCCTTCCTCCACCACAGGTCTGTGGGGTAAACTATCCTATGTTCCTCTAATTTGTTTTTAATATCATTCTTTGTGTTTAGATCTTGAACCAATTTTGTCCTTATCTTTGTATACAGTCTTAGATTTGGGCAAATGCCTTCTTTTGTCCATACTAATTTCTTATTTTCCCAGCATTTTTGGTCAAATATTGAGTTCTTGTCCCAAAAAATCAGGGGTCTTGGGTTTGTCAAATACTAGATTGCTATAGTTATTGGCTATTTTGTCCTATGAACCTAACCCATTCCACTGATCAACTAGTGAATTTCTTAGCCAGTACCAAATAGTATTGCTGACCACTGTTTTATAATATAGTTTTAGATCTGGTACAGCTAGGCCAACTTCATTTGGTTTTTTGTTTGTTTGTTTGTTTGTTTTTTCACTAATTCCCTTGAAATTCTTGACCTTTTGTTCTTCCAGATGAATTTTGTAGATATTTTTTAAGGTTGATAAAATAATTTCTTGGGAATTTGATTGGCATAGCACTAAATAAATAAATAGATTAGTTTAGGTAGTATTGTCATCTGTATTATGTTCACTCGACTTATCCAAGAGCACTTGATATTTTTCCAGTTGTTTATATCTGACTTTATTTGTGTGGAAAGTGTTTTGTGGTTTTACTCATATAGATCCTGACTTTCCCTTGGCAGATAGATTCCCAATTATTTTATACTATTGACACTTATTTTAAATGGAATTTCTCTTTGTATCTCTTGCTGTTGCATTTTGTTAGTGTTGTATAAAAATGTTCATGATTTATGTGGATTTACTTTGTATCCTGCAACTTTGCTAAAATGATGGATTATTTCTAATAGTTTTTTTAGGTGATTTTCTAAGATTCTCTAAGTATACCATCATATGATCTGCAAAGAGTAATAATTTGGTTCCTCTCTTTTCTTTTCCTGTTTCTCCTTCTACTTCTTTATATGGGTAGGCAAATTTCCATACTCAGCTGATTGAAATATTTCCTCCTAATGCCAAAATTGATGAGATAAAGCTCCAGATAATATTCATCTCCCTCCCCTATCCCCCTGGATTGTAATAGATCTTTTGCACCTCTTCATGTGAACTGAATGTTCCATTATACTCCCCCTTGCCTCTTTTTCCAGTACAGACCTTTTCCCATTTCTATCTCATATCTGAGTGGTTCTTTATGTGTCAAAAACACATTAGCTTCCATTTGCTCAATTCAAAATTTAAAGGAATATTTTTTTCAAGTTTGGTTTTGTACCTCCCTTTAAACTTGGTCATTTCTATTTTAGGAGTTCTTTTCTTCAGTATTATATTGATTCATTTTCTTTTTTTATTATTAATACTTTTTATTTGCAAAACATATGTATGGGTAATTCCTAAACATTAACACTTACAAACCTTTCTGTTACAAATTTTCCCCCACTACTCCCCACCCCTCCCCTAGATAGCAGGATATCCACTACATGATAATTATGTTAGAATACTTAAATTGAATATGTGTATAGTTATTGCCACACATCATTTTTTGTTCAGGAGAAATTGTGTCCATAAGAGAGAATAATCCGATAAAGGAAATACAATGCAAGCAAACATCAATAGAGAACATGAAAATGGTTATGTTGTGGTCCACATTTCACATCCCTCTCTCTGGGTGTATATGGCCTTCTTCACTGAACAATTGTAATTGGTTTGAAGCATTTCATTGTTGAAGAGAGTTGTGTCCATTAGAACTGATCCTCATATAGTACTGTTGTTGCTGTGTACAACGATCTCCTGTTTCTGTTCGTTTCACTCAGCATCAGTTCATGCAAGTCTCTCCAGGCCTCTCTGAAATCGTCCTGTTGGTCGTTTCTTACAGGGCAATAATATTCCATAACATTCATATACCATAATTTATTCAGCCACTCTCCAATTGATGGGCATCCACTCAGTTTCCAGTTTCTAGCCACCACAAAAAGAGCTGCCACAAACATTCTTGCACATATGGGGCCCTTTTCTTCTTTTATGATTTCTTAGGGATATAAGCCTAATAGAAACATTGCTGGGTCAAAGGGTATGCACAGTTTATATTGATTCATTTTAAACAGTGACATTTTTATTCAATGATTTTTTTTTCCATTTGGCTGTTCCAATTTTTAGTTGTTTTCTTTAGTCAGTTTTTGTACTTCCTTTTCTAAATGCTTGACTTTTAAAAAAAATAATTCTTGCATCTCTCATTTCTTTTTTCTATTTTTTATTCTAATTCCTTTCTGTGGTTTTTAAAACCATGTAAACCTTTTCTTAGAAGTTTTTTTTTTTTTTTTTACTTATTATTACAGGGGCAGCTAGGTGGCGCAGTGGATAGAGCACCAGCCCTGAAGTCAGGAAGACCTGAGTTCAAAATCTGGTCTCAGACACTTAACATTCCCTAGCTGTGTGACCCTGGGCAAGTCACTTAACCCCAAATGCCTCCGCAAAAAAAAAAAAAAATAAATAAATAAATAAAATAAAATAAAATTATTATTACAACATTTTGTTTTCAAAACATATGCATGGATAATTTTTCAACATTTACCTTTGCAAAACCTTGTGTTCAATTTCCCCCCTTCCCTTACCTCTTCCCCTAGATCGCAAATAATCCAATATATGCTAACCATGGTAGAAATATATTTTGAATCCAATATATGCATATATATTTATACAATTATCTTGTTGTAAAAGAAAAATCAGATCAACAGGAAGAAATGAGAAAGAAAATAAAATGCAAGCAAACAACAACAAAAAGAGTAAGAATGCTGAATGGTGTGTAGTGGTATCTCAGATGTCTTAATTTGCATTTCTCTGATCAATATCATTTAGAGAACTTTTTCATATTACTAGAAATGGTTCTAAGAAGAGATTGTTTTATTTTTCTTCACTTGAGACCAATTTATACCCCCTTTCAGGCTTCTCTATGTAGCCATTTTGATATTGTTGTCCTTTTATAAATTTGTAATTTGAACTATCTGTTACCATAATAGCTTTCTCTATTTTAAAACATCTCTTTTGTGGTGGTTGTTTGCTCTTTAAAAAAAAGCCTATTTCATATTTTTAAGACTGAATTTCACTTCTAGGGTATATGGGACATTGTCCAAACTTTATTATGCTGCAGGATTCTGTGCTTGTTGATTGGCCCACTGCTCTAGAGTGATTGTAAATAGGCAATCCTGCTGTACCCTGTGCTGGCAATTTGTATCCTGTGCTGGGGTTGGAAGCCTCACAACTGACCTGCTTAGTCTTAAAGCTTGGTGGGCCAGGACCATAGGCCAGCAGTTCCTAATTTGCACTATGACCTAAGAACCTCCTATGGCTTACATGGATAGCACCTGTGATGAACTGCCCTCCATTTTTTACCCAAGTGAGTTAGAAATTTCTTGAAGTCTAAGTAACCTTGGGCTGCAAAATTGTTTCATTCTGACTTTTTGTGGGTTTTATCATTCCTGAATTTGTTCAGAGGCTTAGTGTATTGTTCTTTCTGAACAAAACTGGAGAATTCAGGCTTCCTGACTTCTCAGCAAATCGGCTCTGCCTTTGTGCTTTGTTTTGTTTTGTTTTCAAACCATGATGAAGATGGAAAAATCTTTTCCATGATTCCACATGCATAATCTAGTTCAATATGGAGAGAAAAGAGAGGGAGAGATAACTTAGAAACCAATTTTTAAGTTTAATTTTTTGGGAAAATAAAACATTAAACAAAAAAACTATCCTATGGGGAAACCACAGGAATTATACTACTGCTGAAATCCCTTTTCTGAAAACTTCTGAAAACCTAAAACTGAACTATTGGCCATCCTGAGACACCTTGGGCAATCCAAATCTAACCCTAAACATTTGCAAATCCTGGGATAAGTCTAAACTCACCCTGTCTGTGAGGTAAAATTAAACTTTCGAGAGGGAAAAAATTTAAATTCCTATCTCTCTAAGGAAGCCCCTCTCCTGAAGTTACCAAAATTTAAATTATATCCTTTACTGATATGAGTTCAAAAGGGAGTGAAGGGACCTTGGGGATCAAAGACAAATATTATTGTTGGTCTTTTTTAGAGAGTCTATCATAAGAAAAATGGATTTCCTTGTAGCAATAAGGACTTAATTGAGAAAAAAATAATGTATAGTGGACTCATTCAGAGTGAGTTCTTATTAAGTCTATATAACAGCAAATGTGGCCAATCATAAAATGTGTTTAGAGTTGGTTCACCACATGTTTAGACATGCAAGAGTTTATCCTAGTCATTCACAATTCTCAGCTACTACCTTAAATCCAAAGAAATACATTCTGAACTCATGCAAGGACTTATGCAAGCTCAGTGTTCTCTCAATCAGTAATCAAGTTGTCTCATATATAATGAGCACAGCAGAGTGACAAGCCATGAAGTTATGGGACTCACATAAGGGCACAAGGAGTGATATACAAATACATAGGTATTTATGTGTGTATGCAAATATGCATATAACTACACATACGCACACTGGATTTCCTATGAAAAATAATCATTGTAAGTGTGTATATATATATGTGTGTGTGTGTGTGTGTGTGTGTGTTTGTATATATACATATATATGTATATGTATATATACAAACATATATATATATATATATATATATATATAGTAAAAGAATGTGAATTCTAGGATGGCTGCACAATGGCTAGTTATGAGAATCAACAATATTTATGATACTGAGCAGAAAATATGATGGTCAGAAAAGTTGCACCTACCACCATATACTTGATACAATATGGAAAGGAGAACCAAGCAGAGATTAATGCAATGAAAATGGAATTAGAGAGTCCACTTTTAAAAGTGTGCTCTTGATAATTTTCTTATGTCTACAATACCAAACCTAGGCCAGCTCTTACACAAACATAAATGAAACCCAACAATGTACAATTTGTAAATGTTGTCAGTGTTTTCATTTCAAAATGATATCAATTCAGTACTTATTTATCATATTTATTTCCAGAAGGAAAAGGCCTTTTCAATTATGTATAGAATTCAAAAAATTATTTCATTTTGTACATAATATAAAAACATAATAAAGATCTTTCTATAATGTATTTATTCACTTATAAACTGAAATCTTGATTAAAAGTTAGTTTTCCTATAAATAGTAAATAGTTTTATAGTAGCAATGAAATTTATAACACCAATTTTATTATACTAATTTTCTTTCTTTTATCATGGAGATAATATTTTTTTTGCTTCCTGAATCAACCTCACCCCACCTGACCCCATTTCAAATCCAACACAATAGATCTAAGGATAAAGGGCTGGCACATTGGTATTCAATCTGAGAGGATATATATCCACATGGGAACACAGTAACTGTTGTTTTATAGTTCTAAATATGTTTTCTTATTGAATTTGCACCTGCCTAAAATCCAGCCAAATTATGGTGCATGGGCTAGTTCCATTTTCCATTTTCTTTGTGAATTAACAGCAAAATGAATGTGCATTTGAGCCTAGACAGCAGATGGTCTGCAATAGGTATAAACATATTGTACCATATGTCTGAACAGCACTTTCAAAAAGTACTTGGCACTGTCAAAAATATTTCCATTTAAATAGACAATATAAATATACAAAAATACTATATTTAAGGAAAATGTGCATAATTTTTTCTTCACTATATTGGTTGAATTATGGTCACTTAGGTGATGGAAAATTGTCTCTCTCTTTGCAGGAGGAAGTAGTTCTTCATGACACATATTCAATTTACCATATATAGACCCAAAAGAAGACAAAATCATGGAAGGATGGAAATATATGGTAATAGAATAAGCAAATTTATCCCTAACATAGTTGTCTTGGGACTGCTACTGCTTGTTAATATTTTCAGAGGTAATTGTTAGAACAGATTAATATGTATTATTTCAACTCCTCTGTTCTTCTCTGCACTGATCCCATCATTCCCACACACATTATAGAAAGTGACCTCTCGGGGCAACTAGGTTGCACAGTGGTTAGAGCACCAGTCCTGAAGTCAGGAGGACCTGAGTTCAAATCTGGTCTCAGACACTTCCTAGCTGTGTGACCCTGGGCAAGTCACTTAATCCCAATTGCCTAAGCAAAAAAAAAAAAAAAAAAAGAAAGAAAGTGACCTCTCTCTCTTCGTGTCATATGGTATTTTGCCTGGATCTTATATTCCCTATTACTCAATCAATCACTAAGCATTTATTAAGCATGTGGTTATTACCAGGTATTGTCCTAGGACCTTAAAAATCAAAGATAAAAAGAAAACACCCCTTGTGCTTAAGCAGTTAATTTATTTTTACTGGGGAAACTGTATGCATACAAACACACACACATGTACACACAGAGATAATCAGTAATAAATATATTCTAATGCAGTGAAACACAAGGCAGTTTTTGAAGGGAAACTAGCCCTTTAGGCGAATTAGAAAAGGCCTTGGGTAAAGGGTGTTTTTTGAAATGATTTTTCTTTTAAACATAGAGAATTTAAAAAGTAGAAATGGTAAATAAGTACATTCTATGCTCATATTCAACCTTATATCAAACTATTATGTATTTATGTAATATACTAAAAATGCCTTATTCCATCACCCTCCTCCTTCTTTCCTGTTCCTACCCAACTTCACTAAGCTCCTGGAATGGAGTAACTACACACACACTTACATATACACACATACACACATATGTGTGTATACACATACATGTGTGTATCTGTATAAATACATTGATTTTTGCACACAAATATATGTGCATTTAATTGTTTCTTAGATTTTTCTTTGTTTATTTAGATCTCCACGCTGAGAGAGTGTGAGAAATTAAGGGAAAGATATTGATCTTGTACAAAGATATTGATGGGTCTTAAGAGATCTATATTTTATCATATTAAAGGGGCTAGAGTTATTCTCGTTGCTTCAAGAATACAAAATAAGAAGTGATGGATGGAAGTTGAATGGAAAAAGAGAAGTCTATTGGGAAAAAAAAAACAATTAGAGCAACCCCAATTATGATCTATTTGTATCGTAATGGGTTTTCTTTTTCCAGAAATCTACAAGGGAAATATGGATGGTCATTTGTTTCAAATATTGTAAATATGTGTAAGACACTGTTCTTCAATTTCTCTTCTGAGTTTTTGTAATTTTATGATAATCCTTGCTGTTTTTAATATTCCTGGGGGAGACATCCCCTTAACTCACCAATGGATTTGAGACCTATAGGTTAATACAATGGAAGCAGCATTAGTTCTGGAATCAAAGGCCTTGAATTTAATTTCTTTTACATAGATGTTTTGCATGTCTTTTGACTTGTTACTTAACTTCCCTTGACTAAAATTTCTTCATCCCCAAAGTATACTATATATACTTATATTTACTTTTCAACTGATTTGGTGAACTCCATAAATGAATGAGGATTAATAAATGCTCCAAGGCTTGTTGCTAGTATTGGGATTTTAAGCATAAGGGATTTCTCCTTGAATCCAAGACCAGTCTTCCATCTTTTATGCCATGGATTCTGTGATGTGAATCTATCTATCCATTTATTTCTCTGTGTCTCTATGTATTTCTCTCTGTCATATATATGTATAGGTAGATAGATAGATATAAATAGATATACATATAGTTAGATAGATGATATGGATATAGATAATACATGTCTCTATAGTTTCTCTCATATGTGTGTGAGAGAGTAACAATGTAGTTTTCCTTCATTTTATTGGAAAGCATAAAAATGACATAATTATACCTAATGTTTATATACACTTTCAACTTTGTGAAGAACTTTATCTGTCAGCCATTGAGAAATGTGTCTTCTTTAATTCTCACACAACCCTGTGTGGCAGATGCTATTATTATCTTCTTTTTATGGATGAATAAACCAAGACAAAGACAGGTTAAGTAACTTGCCTAGAATCAGACAACTAAAAGTCTCTGATACAAGACTGAGAACTTCTTTGTTTCAAACATTTATCTGTTGAACCTTCTACATGTCTACATACATGTTTTAAGTATTTAGGAATTCAGAATAGACTAACCCTTTCAAGTATAACATATATGCCATGGAAAATGTCACCGGAGATATGCTTGTGCCTTCACTTGTGCTAACGAGGAAAAAAAATAAAGACAAGACTTGCAGAATATTTGTTTCATTCTTGTGCCTAGAGATAAACTACATTTCCTAAACAGATAATATGTATAGTAATTAGTAACTAGCTATAGTTTTATTTGTTTTAATTATTCTTCTTTGGGGGGCGGCTAAACAACATAGTGGATAGAGTACCAGCCCTATAGTCAGGAGTATTTGAGTTCAACTTTGGCCTCAGACACTTAATACTTCCTAGCTGTGCGACCCTGGGCATGTAACAATCCCAATTGTCTCAGCAAAAAAAAATAAAACTTAAAATTAAAAAAAATTAAAATAAAAAATATATGATTCTGATTTGGACCATCATATATGGAGTAGAAATAATCTTCAAGGTAGTCCATTTTCCCCTTCCACATTAAAATAAATTTTTCAGCATTTATTAAGCTTCATATTTGAAAATAAAATTATCATGCATATAAGTTATAAAGAGCTCTTAATGTAATTCTATACCATATAGGAATTTAATGTACATTTACAATATCAGGTCCTTAGTATCAGGTAAAATAGACTATCTCAAATATAATTACCTTTTAGCAGTAGTTGAAAAAAACTAAAAAATTTCATACAATTATTGACAACTCTGATGTCAGTAACAGTATATAAAAACGAATTTTACACTTTTCTTTTATATGGCTGAATTTTCAGTTTACAGCTCAACAACATTATTATATCTGATTTCTATTAAGCTGGGAGATAGACTAGATATTATGTTTTCTGAGTTCATCAAATAGGTGGTTTAAATAGCTATTAAAATTGCTATTAATTCAGACTTGACATGCTGCAATACATGTGTTCAGAAAGGCAATCTAATTTGGAGCATACAAATTTCTCCTCTCAGTAAAATTTATTATTTAGGAGAATGAAAATTGTAAGAAATATTCAATTCAAGAGAGACAATTCAATTTACTAAAATATTTCTGTGTAACAAAACAGCTGATTATATTATAACATCTTTGGATAGACAGCTTTCCATCTCTTGAGATATTTCTCAGCTTGAGTCTTCTATTCAGAACTGTGTATAGAGCTGATTACCTCCTAAATATTGTCCTTCTCTGACAAAGCTCAGTTCCTGCTCTAGTCCATTTGGGATGTATCCGCCAACCTCTTTGCTTTTATACACATTCATTATCATTGTTTTGGGGTTTGCCTGGCTCATCTTTACCCAGTCCAATCCACCCTTAGCAACCAAAAAAGTGATTTTCCTAAAGCACAGGTTTAATCTTGTTTCTTTTCCTCATTCAATAAACTTCATTGGTTTCCCATCAATTCCATAATCAAGTGTAAAAGAATTTGATCGGTATTGAAAGTCCTTTACAACCTAGTCTTTTCCTACTTTTCCTATATTCTCAAACCGTTATTCTTAATGTGTATTTTTCCATCCAGTGATAATGGCATCCTCCCTCTCTCACACATAAGACATTCCATCTCACAGCTCCAGGTGTTTTTTCTGACTATTCCTCACGCTCAGAATGCATTGTCTCCTCAATTCTGCCTACTGACTTCTTTGTGTTTTTATGTCTCAAGAAAAATCTCATCTTTTCCAGGAAGCCTTCTTCAGGCACTCTTAATTTTTGTATTTTTCCTATGTTAGTTATTTGCTATTTTTCCTTTTTTATATTATATATACATTTGTCTAATTATTTTCTCCCCCATTAGATTATAAGCTTCTTGAGAGGAGGCAATGTCATTTGTCTCTTTTTTTGGTATCCCTAGATCTTAGCCACTACCTTACATGTAATAGACGCTCAATATTTATTGATTCATTGATGTTAGAATTCCATTCTAGCTATAAATCCTTGAATCACTCTTTTCTATACTTGAGGAAGACAAAACTGCATGGTTAAATATCCTCACCTTATCTGAAAATGATTCATATGAAATTTTGTTTCACTTCAATTAATTCTTATTTTAAGGCCTGTGATTAAACTTTATTGTTTGAACATCATTGCATTAAAGCAATCATCCCACACTTTTCGATATATGAGAAAGTGGAAAGAGCAATAGTTCTCAGAACATGGACTGGTTGCTAAAGTTTGTTCCATGTACCCAAGGAATCCTCTGACTATTTTAGTGTATTATTCAGGTTCAGAATCGTTTTCAAAATAAAGTAATAGATTATATGATTTACCTTTTAAAACATTACTTCATCTTCCAATTATATTGGTGTGGGTGATGTTACATTTTCTTCATATACTTCCACTAAAATAGCATATTACGATAGACTTAATGCTGAAAAAAAAGAATCCAATGACTTCCTTTAAGTCATATTATTGTCAGTTTAAAAAAATATGTAAAAATATTTCACTCTTCTCATTTTTTTGAAAATATAGTTATGTAAAATAAATTATTATTCATATTAACATGCATTGAGCTTATTATCTTAAATGAATAAATTTTGAAAAATAAATATTCCAGTTTTAATTTTTAATATCAAAAATCAATAAATAACTCTATATAAACAAAATTTTGGGAGGCTTTGATAATATTTAAGACTTTAATGTAATGGTAAGACTAAAATTCTTGAAAACTGTTCATTTTCAACATAGTTTGCTCGACTTAGTGTTTTGGAAAAACTAAGATATACATATACAGAAATATATGTATGCTTGCATACGCATATACACATGTGTGTATGTGTTTGTGTATGTATATTCCAGGCAAAAAATAAGAGTGGAGAAATTAAAAAGAGAACTAACATATGATAAATGAAGGAGAGAGTAAATAGGGCCATAAATTACATAAAATAGCAGAGGACGATGTCTGAAAAGGCGATGAAATTAAGGGGGTTGGGAATGCTATTTGGGATGAATGAAATTATAATAATGGATGACATTAAGAAAACACAGCTGCTCAATTTAGATTTTCTCTGCCAAAGAATAATGGTCTTTGTAAATAGAAAGGAGAGAGAGAGAGAGAGATGCAGACAGACAGAAAGAAAGGCTGATTGGGATTTGATTTCCAAGACAAATATGGAGATCACAAAAAAAAAAATATATATATATATACACACTTGATTTCAAGTTACCACATCATGAAAAACTGTAGTCTAGATTAATTTCTTAGTTAAACATTGGCATATTTTAATTGCCTGCAATATCTAATGATTAGAGAAATTAAATATTTTCTCTATAAAAATAAAGAGAAAAAATCAATACTACAAAGAAGAGAGATAAATTTAGATTCCTGCCACAATTTTCAAATCTAATAAATACAACAGAAATAGTTAATGAATATTATGAATGGCACAAAGATAATAAAAATGTACCCTCGTGACTTCACTGAGAATAAGTTATGCAATATTAACTTCATTTCTTTTTGGCAGCATTATTAAACTGATAGCTAAGAATATTGCTGTAGATATAGCTTATTTATTTTATATTAAACATTTAACAAATTCCCTAATACTACTCATATTAATATCTAGAAAGATGTCAGTTATCTCATAGCAGAATCAAGCAGTTTTAGAAATGAGGTAATTGAAGGAAGAGTCAGAAATGATTCAACCATGGCCTGCTTGGAGGTCTCTACCAAAAGCACCTATGAGGTATGGACTTTTTCATTTGCTGTCTTACATATTTATCAATAGCTGGGGAAATGGTTCTTATGGTACATTTTTAACTGTTTAAGATCTCACAGAAATTGTTAAAGAAAAAAATTTTGGTTTCTATACTTAACCCTTTCTTTTACTCTAATCTTTCTTAGGAAGTTCATTGATGGCTTGTTTAATTAATTTTTCAAAAATGGGACAGAAAGTATCATTTCTTTTTCTGTTAATCTGAGTAATATTTATTTTTGTAAATATTCATCTATTTTGATTAGATTGTCAGATTGGCAGGCATACAGTTCAGCAAAATTACTCTAATTATTGCTTTAATTTATTTTTCATTGCTGGTGAATTAACCCTTTTCATTTTTGATACTGATTTGATTTTTTTCTTTCCTTTTCTAAACAAATTAAAGAAAGTTTTAACTATTTTGTCGTTGTTTTCATAAAACCAGATCTTAGTTTTCTTCATTAGTTCAATAATTTTCTTATTTTGAATTTTATGAATCTGTCCTTTAAGTTTCATAATTTCTAATTTGGTAAGCATTAAGATTTTAAATGTGTTTTTCCCCCTTACATTTTTAGTTGCATATGTCATTCACCTCCTCTTTCTCTGATTTATTTATGTAGCTTTTTAGAGCTATACATTTTCCCCTAAGAACTGTTTTGACTGCATTCCACACATTTTGCTATGTTGTCTCCTTATTGTCATTCTCTTGTTGAATTATGAATTTTTTTGTGTTTTTAGTTTGACCCACTCATTATTTAATATTAATTTATTTAATTTCTAACTGGTTTTTAGTCTATCTTTCCATAGCCTTTTATTAAATATAATTTGTATTGCATTGTGATCTGAAAAGAAAGCATTTAATTTTCCTTTCTTTCTGCATTTGATTGCAAGGCTTTAATGCTCTATTACATGGTCAGTTTTTGTTTAGATGCCAAGTACTGCTGAGAAAAATATGTATTTCTTTCTGTCCCTACTCAATTTTCCCCAGAGAGCTATCATATCTAATTGTTTCTAGGATTCTACCAACCTCCCTAGTTTCTTTCTTATTTATTGCTTTGTTAGGTTTGTCTGATTCTGAGCAGAAGGTTGAGATCTCCCACTAATATAGTTTTGTTCTATTACTTCCTGTAACTGGATTAATATAGTCTATAAAAATGTGGATTCTCTATCACTTGGTGCATAAACATTTAGTATGATTAACACTTCATTGTTTATATTAGCTTTTTAACAAGATGTAGTTCCTTTCCTTATCTCTTTTTTAGATCTATTTTTACTTTTGCTTTATCAGAGATCAGAATTGCTACCTCTACTTTTTTTTTTCTTTTGCTTCAGCTAAAGCATAATAAATTCTGCTCCAGTTTTTTTTTTTTTTACCTTTACTCTGTGTATAAGTTTCAAATGTATTTCTTGTAAGTAAGATATTGTAGAATTCTGTTTTTTTTTGTTTTTTTTTTCATCCGCTTTGCTTTTCCCTTTTGTTTTATCAGAAAATTCATCTCATTCACATTCATTTATGATTACCATTTCTGTATTTTGCTCCCTCCAATTTTCAACCTGTATATACTTTTGTTCTCTCTTCACTCTGTCTCTCCTTAGTAGTATTTTGTTTTTAATCAACCCCATCCTCTACTTGCTATACTTTCCATCACTCCTTCCCCTTTCTCTTACTAATTTCTCCAAATGTTTCTGCCTTCCTTCTATCCAGCCCCTCCCTTTTCTTTTTAGTTTCTCCTCCTACTTCTTTTATAGGGCAACTGAATGACTAAATATTGGCTCTTTGGTTCTTTGAGCTAAAACTGATGATAATCAGTTTCAGATAGTGTTTATTCCCCTCCCTTCTTTCCCTCTATTGTCATGGGTCTTTTTTAGTCTCTTCATGTGATCTAATTTGCCCCATTAGACTTTTTCTTTCCTCTTCTCCCAGAACACTCATTCTTTCACCCCTAATGTCTTTTTCATTGATATATCACACCAGATACCATTCAGAAACACATGCTTAATCCATTATATCCCCTCTAATTGCCCTCATAACAGATACAGTTCTCAAGAGTTACATATATCATTTTCCCATCTAGGTAGGTAAACACTTTAACCTTTAAATAATATGTATTTCCCCCACTTACCTTTTTAAACTTTTTTTTTTGAGTTCAGTGTTTGAAGACCAAATTTTCTCTTTGTTTTATTTTTTTTTCAATAGAAATGAGTGAAGGTCTCTTATTTCATTGAAGATATGTCTCCTCTCTTGAAAGGTAATGTTCATTCTTGTTGGGTAATTAATTCTGGGTTTTAACACTAGATTTTTTTTTTTTGCCTTCCACAGTATGATACCCCAGGCTTTCTGATCTTTTATTGTAGATGTTGCCAGATCCTGGGTAACCCTAACTATGGCTCCTTGATATTTGAATTGCTTTTGTCTGGCAGCTTGCAGTCATTTTTTTCCTTGAGGTTATGGTTTTGGAGTTTTGAAGCAATGTTCCTTGGAGTTTTCCTTATAAGATATATTTTTGAAGGTGATCAAAAGATTCTTTCAATGACTATTTCCCTTTCTGGTTCTAGAAAGTCAATGTAATTTTCCTTGATAAGCTCTTGAAGCATGCTATGCAGGCTCTTTTCTTCATCATGTTCTTCAGATGGAACAATAATGTTTAATGTTTTTTGTTTGCTTTTCCAAGTCTGCTGTTTTTCCAATGAAGTATTTTACATTTTCTTCCCTTCTTTCATACTTTTCAGTTCGTTTCACAGATTATCAATGTCTCATAGAGTCATTAACTTCCATTTGCCCAATTATACTTTTTAATGTGTGATTTTCTTCAGTTGGCATTTGAATTTCATTTTCTATTTGATTAATTCCACTTTTCAAAGTGGTGTTTTCTACAGTGGATTATTTTTGCACTTGTCCAATTATATTTTTAAGGAATTTCTTTCCTTTTCCAAGCTGTACACTCTGTCTGGCACAATTCTTATTTCTTTCAGTAATCTGCCTCTATCTCTATTTCTTTGATACCACAATTTCGTTTACTCAGCACAACTCCCACATTCTTCAAGAAGCTTTCCCCTAATATTTCACCCACCTCCAATTCCTTTTGTTTCTCTCATCTCTATTCCAGCCCTTAGAGATCATGATTTTACCTAGTTGTTTCCATGGGGCTTTTTCCCCCCATTAGAATGTAAGACTCTTGTGGTCAGTATCCATTTTTGTCCTTGTATCCTCAGGACTAATTTTAGTTTTTTGTTTGTTTGTTTTAGCATATGGTAATCTCTCTATATCTCTCTTTCTCTCTCTCTCTCTCTCTCTCTCTCTCTCTCTCTCTCTCTCTCTCCCTCCCTCTCTCATGCATACACTTACTACAAAATTTGCTTCTGAATTCAGAAATAAATACAGTTGATAAAATGAAGTTTTGTTCTATTTATATTCTTAGGATAAATTCTATTAGCCAGATATTCTCTTGATTAAGATAGTAGTATACATCAGTAATGCAATTTAAATCCCCTAAATTCTATTGCTACCAGACACTGAGGAAGCATTACATAATGATGAGAAGAAAGGCAGTTGATGAAACTGTTTTGGGGGAATGGTAAATTAGAGACATAAGGAGTAGGTGACCTAATGTTTCAAATCAAAAAACTGCTTCCTCCTTTGCTTTGTATTTACAATTCAAGGGAAAATGTGGTGATTTATGTTCAGGATCTTTGAAAAAAATTCTCTAAACAATGGAATTAGAGAGTGAAAATTAAGAAAGATTCATTGCCAGAATCATCAAGGATACACTGACGTATTTAAAACATTTAAATAAATTCTATTCTAGGTTCTCAGAAGAAGCATTGTTATCTAGTACATTTTTTGTAGGGATGTTCATATGCATCATCTTTGAACTTTATGGCATACAGTATGGTCTTCTACTAACATAATAAATATTAATTAAGGTTTTGGAAAAATGAGAATCAGTGTGGCATACCAGATACTGTCAAATTTAGGGCTCTGACTTGTATTTCTCTAATTTGAGGCACATACTGAGTGCAGAACCTTGAAAGAATTATGAAATTTTTTGATATCCCAGTCAACTCTCTAAGGCTATGAATTAGAGAAAAATAACCCTTTCTATTGATAAAGGAAGTGGTTCACCAAGAGCTCATTACATCAATGGAATCATAGGTCTTATAAAACAAAACACCAAATTAAACCTAAGGCCTAAGTTAAATGCTGTTGCCTGTAGTCGATTCCACACAATAGCTAAAGAAAGCTTTAGGGTTGGAAAATAAATAAGCCTCCTTACAACTATAGATGAGAAAAGAAACTAATAGGAAAAAAGAAAAACTCAGTTTAAATACTCCCAAAAAGGCTGGTAATATTTGACACAGAAGGAAAAATAGAGAAAAGAACACTAACTCAGAAGAAAAAAAAATGCCAAATCAATTTAACAGAGTGAAAAGGTTATTATATAGGGTCAAAGATAGGAGTTGTCCTGACTCCCTATATTCTGCATGGATGTCTTCATATAATTACACCAGTTTTCTAAACGTATAAGCCTTTAATTGTGTTGCTTGTTCACAGTTTTAGCCTAAAAAATATGTTCTGTCTCTTGAGGTTCCTGGGTAAATATTAACCTATAGAACTGGGTAATCCTGTTGTTTATGGAGTGGGTAATATTTTCTATTACTAGGTCACTTTTTTATTATGTACATTTTTTTGAACTAAATATCTTCTGGCAGGATTAGTAAAAAGAGAATTATTTCTATGTATGAATCTGATTTTGAGTAATTCTATGAAATCAATCAAAATGAGGATAATATTTTGAAGGCCTACACATAAAAGGGATCCAAGGTGTCCCAAATACAATAATCATAATATCCTCTACAAGCAAGTACACCTGTAAAACTACACTCTGTAGAAAATCTCTCATTAATTTGAATTCTCTTGTTATTATATTACTAATTACAAAGATATCAAATATTTGCTTCTGAATTCAGAAATAAATGCAGTTGATGAATTGAACAGTTTTCTTCTTATAAATATTTGGTCTCCCTGTTTTATGATTCAGTTTTAATTAGAGCATTGTGAAAATAGTAGCATAAAGGAAACTTGGAATGTGCATGTATGTCTTAGTTTAGTATTTTTTTAAATGTCTGACACCTTGTGAGCTCTTTTGGGATTTTCTTGGCAAAGATATAGAAGAGGTTTGCAATTTCCTTCTCTGGTTCCTTTTTACAAAAGGGAAATTGAGGGGAAAGAATTAAGTGACTTGTCCAGGATCACACATCTAGTAGATATCTGGGCCAGATTTGAACTCATGAAAATGAGTCTCCTTGACTCCATGACTGGTACTCTCTCCATTGTGCCACCTGTCTGGGCCTGCATAGAAAACAGTGGGTTTCACAAGAGTCTTTTGGATCTCACTGGACTATACTAATTTAGTCTTTTTTTTCACATTAAACAACTATAAAGCATAGGGAGGCCCTATTTTTCTGTACATTTCAAACCATTGTTTTTTATAAATAAATAGATTACTTCATAATATTTTTTTGTTTTTTTTGTTTTGTTTGTTTTGTTTTGTTTTGTTTTTAATATAAAGCTTTTTATTTACAAAATATATGAGTGATTTTTCTACATTGACCTTTGAAAAAAACTTTTTTTCCCCCAGCAAAAAAACTCCTTCCCCCCACCCCCCACCCATAGATGACAGGTAATCTAATACATACTAAATAGGATAAATTATATGACAAATACAATACATGTATACATATCTATACAGTTATCTTACTGCACAAGAAACATCAGATCTAGAGAGATAAGGAGAAAAAAACAACCTAAGAAGGAAAACAAAATGCATAGAAATATTCACAGAAAACGTTAAAATGCTGTGTTGTGGTTCACACTCAGTTCCCACAGGCCTCTCTCTGGATGTATATGTCTATCTTCATCGCTGAACAACTGGTTTGAATCACATCATTGTTGAAGAGAACCATGTCCATCAAAATTGATCATCGTATAGTCTTGTTGCTGTGTATAATGTTCTCCTGGTTCTGCTGATTTCACTCAGCATCAGTTCATGCAAGTCTCTCCAATCCTCTCTGAAATCCTCCTGTTGGTCATTTCTTACAGAACAATAATATTCCATAACATTCATATACCATAATTTATTCAGCCATTCTCCAATTGACGGGCATCCTTTCAATTTCCAGTTTCTTGCCACTACAAAAAGAGCTGCCACAAACATTTTTGCACATGTGGGTCCCTTTCCCTCCTTTAAAATCTCTTTGGGATATAGGCCCAGTAGAAACACTGCTGGGTTAAATGGTATGCACAGTTTGATAACTTTTTGAGCATAGTTCCAAATTGCTCTCAAGAATGGTTGGATCCGTTCACCATTCCACCAACAATGTATCAGTGTCCCAGTTTTCCCACATCCCTTCCAACAGTTATCATTATCATTTCCTGTCATTTTAGCCAATCTGACAGGTGTGTAGTGGTATCTCATAGTTGTCTTAATTTGCATTTCTCTGATCAATCGTGACTTGGAGCACCTTTTCATGTGACCAGAAATAGTTTCAATTTCTTCGTCTGAAAATAGTCTGTTCATATCTTTTGACCATTTATCAATTGGAGAATGGTTTGAATTCTTAAATATTTGAGTCAATTCTCTATATGTTTTAGAAATGAGGACTTTATCAGAACCTTTGGATGTAAAAATATTTTCCCAGTTTACTGCTACCCTTCTAATCTTGTCTGCATCCATTTTGTTTGTACAAAAACTTTTTAACTTGATATAGTCAAACTTATCTATTTTGTCATTAATGATGACCTCTAGTTCTTCTTTGGTTACAAATTCCTTCCCCCTCCACAGGTCTGAGATGTAAACCATCCTACATTGTTTTAATTTGTTTATAATATCATTCTTTATGCCTAGATCATGAATCCATTTTGACCTTATCTTGGTATATGGTGTTAGGTGTGGGTCAATGCCTAATTTCTTCCATACTAGTTTCCAATTATCCCAGCAGTTTTTGTCAAATAGTGAGTTTTTATCCCAAAAACTGGGGTCTTTGAGTTTATCCAACACTAGATTACTATTGTCATTGAGTATTTTGCCTGTCAAGCTAACCTATTCCACTGATCCACGACTCTATTTCTTATCCAGCACCAAATGGTTTTGGTGACCACTGCTTTATAATATAGTTTTAGATCTGGTACAGCTGGGCCACCCTCATTTGCATATTTTTTCATTAATTCCCTTGAAATTCTTGACCTTTTGTTTTTTCAGATGAATTTTGTTGTTATTTTTTTCTAGTTCAGTTAAATAATCTCTTGGGAGTTTGATTGGTATAGCACTAAATAGATAGATTAGTTTAGGTAGTATTGCCATCTTTATGATATTCGCTCGACCTATCCAAGAGCACTTGATGTTTTTCCAACTGTTTAGATCTGACTTTATTTGTGTGGAGATTGTTTTGTAGTTTTGCTCATATAGATCCTGACTTTTCTTTGACAGATATATTCCCAAATATTTTATACTATTGATAGTTATTTTGAATGGAATTTCTCTTTGTATCTCTTGCTGTTGCATTTTGTTGGTGATGTATAAAAATGCTGATGATTGATGTGGATTTATTTTGTATCCTGCAACTTTGCTAAAGTTGTGGATTAATTCTAAGAGTTTTTTAGTTGATTCTCTAGGGTTCTCTAAGTAGACCATCATATCATCTGCAAAGAGTGATAATTTAGTTTCCTCATGACCTACTCTAATTCCTTTAATCTCTTTTTCTTGTCTTATTGCCAAGGCTAGCATTTCTAATACAATATTGAATACTAATGGTGATAGTTGGCAACCTTGTTTCACCCCTGATCTTATTGGCAATGGTTCCAGTTTGTCACCATTACATATGATGCTAGCTGATGGTTTTAAATAGATGCTACCGACTATTTTAAAGAAAAGTCCATTAATTCCTATACTCTCTAATGTTTTTAATAGGAATGGATGTTGAATTTTATCAAATGCTTTTTCTGCATCTATTGAGATTATCATATGTTTTTTTGTTAATTTGGTTATTGATATAGTCAATTATGTTAATAGTTTTCCTAATATTGAACCATTCCTGCATTCCTGGTATAAATTCTACTTGGTCATGGTGTATTATTCTGGGAATGATTTTCTGGGATCTCTTTGCTAATATTTTATTTAAGATTTTTGTATCAATATTCATTAAGGAGATTGGTCTATAATTTTCTTTCTCTGTTTTTGTTTTACCTGGTTTAGGTATCAGTACCATGTCTGTATCATAAAAGGAATTTGGTAGGAGTCCTTCATTCCCTATTTTTTTGAATAGTTTATATAATATTGGAGTTAATTGTTCTTTAAATGTTTGGTAGAATTCACATG
>JAJPUD010017278.1:0-25963 GCA_023553655.1 Myrmecobius fasciatus | reverse complement strand
AGGAAGGAGGGAGAGAGAAAAGGAAAAAAGGAAGAAAGAAAGAAAATAACTGCTTGTTCATAAACCTTTACCACTTATCTCCTAGAAAATGAATCCTAAGTCTTATGAACATGAATCAATCCCACATATATCTTAGCTATCAGAAGTTTTCCAGAGACATTTGTAGCAAAGATTTTTTACCCATTACCTGTCTTCCTTCTCATTTTAACTGCATCAGATTTGTTTGTGCAAAAACTTTTCAATTCTGTGTAAACAAAACCATATATTTTGTTTATCCAGTCTCTTTAATCACTGATTTAGTCACGAATTTTTCCTTTAACCACAGGGGTGAAAGGTAAATAACTTGTACTTCTAATTTATTTATAATGACAACTTTTAGGTCTAAGTCAGGCATCCATTTGGAGTTTAACTTGGTGGGAGATGCTGGTCAATATCCAATAACTGTCAAAATGGTTTTGAGTTTTCACAGAAGTTTTTGTTAAATAAAAAGTCTTTCTTCTCCTCAGTAACTGGGGTCTTTGGTTTTATTGAACACTCTGCATACTTTGGTATAGTGTGTTCCAGTGATTGACCTCTCTATTTCTTAACCAGTACTAAATCATTTTTAATATGTAACTACTCTGTACTATAATGTGAGATCCACTTCTGATAAAAGTCCTTTCCTTTCCATTTTGTTTTCATTTTTACCTTTGAGAATCAACCTTTTTCAATTTTCAGATGAAGTTGAAACTATTTCTAGTCACATGAGAAGGTGCTCCAAATCACTATTGATCGGAGAAATGCAAATTAAGACAACTCTGAGGTACCACTACACACCTGTCAGATTGGCTAAGATGACAGGAAAAGATAATGACGAATGTTGGAGGGAATGCAGGAAAACTGGGACACTGATACATTGTCGGTGGAACTGTGAACGGATCCAAACATTCTGGACAGCAATCTGGAACTATGCTCAAAAAGTTATCAAACTCTGCATACCCTTTCACCTAGCAGTGTTTCTACTGGGCCTATATCCCAAAGAGATCTTAGAGGAGGGAAAGGGCCCCACGTGTGCAAAAATATTTGTGGCGGCCCTTTTTGTAGTGGCAAGAAACTGGAAACTGAATGGATGCCCATTAATTGGAGAATGGTGGAATAAATTATGGTATATGAATGTTATGGAATATTATTGTTCTGTGAGAAACGACCAGCAGGATGATGTCAGAGAGGCCTGGAGAGACTTGCATGAACTGATGCTGAGTGAAATGAGCAGAACCAGGAGATCATTATACACGGCAACAAGACTATACGATGATCAATTCTGATGGACATGGTTCTCTTCAACAATGATGTGATTCAAACCAGTTCCTATTATTCAGTGATGAAGATAGTCATATATATCCAGAGAGAGGCCTGTGGGAACTGAATGTGGACCACAACACAGCATTTTAACGCTTTCTGTGAATATTTCCCTGCATTTTGTTTTCCTTCTTAGGTTTTTTTTTTTTTCTCTCTCTTTCTAGATCTGATGTTTCTTGTGCAGTAAGATAATTGTATAGATATGTATACATATATTGAATTTGCCATATAATTTAACATATCTAGCATGTATTAGATTACCTGTCATCTAGGGGTGGGGGTGGAGGGAGGAGGGGAAAAGCTTGGAACAACAAAAAAAAGTTTTGCAAAGGTCATTGTAGAAAAATTACTCATATGTTCTGTAAATAAAAAAGCTTTTAATTTAAAAAAAAAGAGAGACAATCAACCTTTTTTTACTCCATATAAATTGTTATTTTTTCTAGCTTTATAAAATAATAATCCACTGGTAGTTTGATTTAATACTGAATAAGTGTTTTAATTTAATTAGTATTGCCATTTATTATATTGACTCAACCTGAATACTTAATATTTCTTCAATTACTAAGGTCTGTCTTTATTTCTGCAAAGTGTTTAAAGTTGGATACATATAATTCTAGATATATCTTGGTAGGTATACTTCCAAATATTTTATAGCTTTTATAGTTACTTTAATGAGATTTTTCTTTCTAACTCTTCCTGCTGAGTTTTGTTATTAATATATAGGAACTGTGATGACTTAAGTGGATTTATTTTATGTCATACAATTTTTCTGAGGTTAGTTATTATTTAAAAACCTCCTCTTTAGGAGTTTTCTAAGCAAATTATCATGTCATCTGTAAAAAAAGTTTTCTTTTTGCCTATATTAATTTTTTTTTAATTTTCCTTTCTTGTCTTATTGCTGTAGCTAGCATTTTTACAACTATGTTAAATAGTGGTGGTGATAATGGACATCTTAGCTTTATCCCTGATCTTATTGGAAAGGTTTCTAATTTTTCCCCTTTATGTGTGCAACTCATATACTTTTTCTCTATTCTTCCAAAGCCAGGTCTAATAAACCTCCTCCTTCAGGTTTTCAGATACTGGAGAGATAAAAGAGTGTGTCTTTTCTCTGGCTAAACAATATGGCATTTGAATGTGATTGAATACTATGGGACTTTAAAAAATGAGGAAGAGGGTAATATCAGAAAAACCTGGAAAGACTGTATGAAGTGAGTGAGAAAACCAGGAGAACAATTTGTACATTAACTCTTAGGGCCCAAAAAAGTCGGGGACCCTGATAAGAAGTTTGTCTTGACTTGAGGATAAGAAGGTATTGTGTGCAGTTCCCTTGAGAAATGTGAGACCTGGAGACTTGATGAGGTTATTGATAATGGCTCTGATAAAAGAGCTATTCAAAATGATCTAAAAAACAGGCTTGCCCCAAGGTGTGCTCTGTTATCAGGATGTGAGCTCCACTGCCTTTCTGACTTCCTCATGTCAACACAAAGTTAATTGATAAAAGATGAGTGGGCTAAAAGGATAAAGGGCGTGACTACAGATGGTGGGAGAGGCAGGCTGGCCGAGGAGGCAGGCTGGCTGAGAAAAGCGCATCAATAAAGAACTTGATTTCATCTTCTGGCTTTTGACTCTCCTTGGGGAACACTCAGGTCAGGTCTTGTCCGGATTTGCACCCGAGGCTCGGGAGGAGGTAAGACCCGGCTGCCCTCAGGTATAATACCTGGCAATTAACAACACAATTATAAAGATCATGTGCTTTCTCAATGAGGGAAGATAAGGATGAAAGAAGGGAGAGAATCTGGAACTCAATGTTTTAAACACAAATGTTAAAATTTTCTTTACGTGTAACAGGGGAAAAATAAAATATTAAATAATCAAACTTAAAGATAATCAGTTTTGAAAGACTTAAGAATCCTGATTAACACAATAACATCATAATTCCAAAGAATTGATGACGAAACATGCAATCCACCTCTGACAGAAAACTGATGGACTCAGAATCCAGATGTGCATATTTTCTTCTCTTTCTTTCTTTTTGAAAATTTGGGATACAGATAATATAATAATTTACTTTGTATGACTATGCATATTTATAAGAGCTTTTGTTTTTCTTGCCTTCTTAGGGCATCTGGAAGGAGAAGGAGAGAATTTGGGCCTGAAAATAAAATGAAATTACGTCATTGGGAAAAATAGTCTGTTTTTTCTTTTGTTAACCTGAGTGTTTTATATTTTTGTAAGTTTGCATACATTTCATCATTTTTGTTGGAATATGACTAGGCAAAATAATTTCTGATAATTTCCTATGTTTCCTTAATTATAACAATTTTTTATTTTTTATTTTTTTTACTGAAGCAATTGGGGTTAAGTGACTTGGCCTGAATCACACAGCTAAGAAGTGTTAAGTGTCTGAGATCAAATTTGAACTCAGGTCCTCCTGACTTCAGGGCTGGTGCTCTATCCACTGCTCTATCCATCTAGCTACCTCCACAAATTCTTTTTATTGTTATATGAACTTGGTTTATCTCTCTCTTGGAAAAAAAAAAATTAGATTAACTCAGTTTGTTTTGTAAATAAATGAGGAACTGGAACACGTGCAGAGTACCTCAGAGAGCACTTCCTGGAGGACACTAGGGAACAGATGGTACGTCTCTATCTGAAGAATGCTAGGATGCTACTTCCAGAAGAACTGAGACAAGTAAGGTAAATGTCTATGAAGAATGCATAGTAATTCTGGTAGACTAACGGGATTTGGGAGGACCCTTTTTTAATTGGCTGCTTAACTAGAAATGTCAACAGCTTCAAAAAGGACTAAATCAGTTTTTAGTCGATTGTTTCATTCATTTCTAGTGAAGATGGACTTCCAGGGAGAAATCCCACATATAATAGATACTCTAGCCCTCTCTCCCAGAACCAGGTCTGCTACATTTCATCTTAGGGCTCTAAAGTTCTTCAAGGGTTTGTGGGCATCCTCTCTTTACTGCCCTCTGCTCAAGCCCCACCAGCTGTGTTGACTTCATTTGCTATGGGCCAGTGACCAGCACCCTCAATTTTATTTAACCCCTGCACATCAGCTAATTTTTACAAAGGGATATTTTCTTCAAAGATATAATGAAAACAAATACACCAGCATTTTCCCAAATCCCTCTAAGGCACAATCTTCCTATACTATATCTGTCTCTGAGGGAATAGGCTCAAAACTTGGCTCCATTTCCATTTAGCATTGATTCCACCAAGTTCACATCTAAAAGCAGCATCACCACTGGATCTTTTCAGCTACTGCTGGGCTCCGGTTCTGTCAATCCCAAAGTTTACTCCTTGCTCCTTAGGACATCAGTGTTGAGTTGTTGCAATACCCAGGTTGAATTCTGACTTCTAGACTCCCAAGGCATGGATGCTCTACTTCCTCTCCCTAAAATAAAAAAGAATAAATGAAAGGGCCAACCAAGAAGGTCGCATTTATCTCCTCAGAAATTGAAGTCTCCATAGATCTTTCCCTTACATGGTGGTCTAACCCTTCATACCACCAGGGTTCAACTGAAGATAATGAAAGTAAACACATGGATAATGCTGACTTAGAGTTTAGAAGATGCTGACCATTCTGCCTACACAACCAGGTGAGAAAGGGTCCTCCCAACTGTGTAATTAGTCAACTGGAAACAGTTACAGATATATACAGATATATATGTCCACATATATTCCACTGTCTCCCCAAGACACTGACCTTACATGTCAAGATTCCCCTAGAAGGAGCTCCCAAGTGGTGAGATGCCATCTGCTCTCTAGAGTCTTCCACATGGAGACACACACCATCTGAGGCATTTTGAGTGTATGCCAAACCCCTATCATAATTGTTCTGTTTTGGTTTGTCTTTCTAAAAGGCCAACACCTAGATTTATTTATTCAATGGGGTTGGCTTTTTTCTTTTAATTTTATTAACCTCTTCTTTAATTTTCATAATTTCTACTTTGTGGCTAAGTTGGGTTTTTAAATTTTGTCGTTATCCAATTTTTATTATCTGTGTGCTCAATTCATTGGTTTGTGCTTTTCCTCTTTTATTAATGAAAGTGTAGTATTTATTTCTTTAAAATATATTTAGAAACCCCAGCTTCTGGGATAAGTACTCACTATTTGACAAAAACTGCTGGGAAAATTGGAAATTAGTGTAGAAGAAATTAGGGCTTGACCCACATCTAACACCACATACCAAGATAAGATCTAAATGGGTTCATGATCTAGATATAAAGAGTGATACTATAAGTAAATTAGAGGAACGTAATATAGTTTACCTCTCAGACCTATGGAGATGGAATAAATTTATGTCCAAAGAAGAACTGGAACTCTTAATTGAAAGCCAGATAGATAACTTTGACTATATTAAGTTAAAAAGTTTTTGTACAAACAAAACCAATGCAGTCAAGATTAGGAGGAAAGCAATAAATTGGGAAATCATCTTTACATTTAAGGGTTCTGATAAAGGTCTCATCTCTAAAATATATAGAGAATTGTCTCATATTTATAAAAATTCAAGCCATTCTCCAATCGATAAATGGACAAAGGATATGAACAGACAATTTTCAGAGGATGAAATTAAAACTATTTGTAGTCATATGTAAAGGTGCTCCAAATCACTATTGATCAGAGAAATGCAAATCAAGACAACCCTGAGGAACCACTACACACTTGTCAGATTGGCTAAAATGACAGGAAAAGTTAATGATGAATGTGGGAGGGGATGTGGGAAGGCTGGGACACGGATGCATTGTTGGTGGAGCTGTGAACGGATACAGCCATTCTGGAGAGCAATTTGGAACTATGCTCAAAAAGTTATCAAACTGTGCATACCCTTTGACCCAGCAGCATTTCTATTGGGCCTATATCCCAAAGAAATCATAAAGGAAGGAAAGGGCCCCACATGTGCAAGAATGTTTGTGGCAGCTCTTTTTGTAGTGGCTAGAAACTGGAAACTGAATGGATGCCCATCAATTGGAGAGTGGCTGAATAAATTATGGTATATGAATGTTATGGAATATTATTGTTCTGTAAGAAATGACCAGCAGGACGATTTCAGAGAGGCCTGGAGAGACTTGCAAGAACTGATGCTGAGTGAAACGAGCAGAACCAGGAGATCATTATACACGGCAACAACAATACTATATGACGATCAATTCTGATGGACATGGCTCTCTTCAACAATGAAATGTTTCAAACCACTTCCAATTGTTCACTGAAGAAAGCCATATACACCCAGAGAGAGGGATGTGAAATGTGGACCACAACATAACATTCTCATACTCTTGATTGATGGTTACATTGTGTTTCCTTTATCTGATATGTCTTTTGTGTAGATAAGATTTTTCTTGCACAACAATGATAAGTTTGGAAATATGTATACATATATTCGATTTGCCAAATATTTTAACATAATTAACATGTAGTGGATATCCTGCCATCTAGGCGAGGGGTGGGGAGTTGGGGGGAAAAATCTGTAACGGAAAGCTATGTAAGGGTTAATGTTGAAGAATTACCCATACATATGTTTTGCAAATAAAATAAAATTTAAAAAAAAAAAAAAGAAATAGTCTCTGCCCTCTAAGAGCTTACATTTAGAGGAAGACTGCACACAAAAAAAGAAAGCTGAAAAATGTATTTGTCCATTCATTCATTTCCTCATTCACTCACCTGTCCATTTATTGATTCTGTCTGGAATTGATTGCGTGTCATGGGAAATGCTGGCACAGGACCACCCAATATTTCTTGTGGGCATCAGAGAAGATGTCACGTTCTACGAGGGAAGCTAAAAAACTGAGATGTGCCATTTTAGAGCTGTCTCCCATCCAGATGTTCATGTGGACTATCTACACATGACCGATGATAGAGCCTTCTGAGCTTGTATTGCCTTAATCAGCCACAGTTAGATATACTTGACCCCAATATCCTCTCCGAGAATGAAAGACAACCAACAACTTTCTATTCTGTCACCCACAAGCACCTGCTAAGTGTTGGGTACTGGGTATCCACTACCTTCTTTGTCCACCTGAATCCTCCTTCCTTCTCTCAACATGGAAGCTTCCCAATCCCAAACTCATGGGATAGGAAAGTAACCAGAGGACATCTAGGCTAATCTTCTCTTATAAATAAAGAAACATAGCCCAGATTCTCTGATTCTATTTTCCTCTATATTCCCAAACTTACCCCAAACCTCTCTAGAACTCAAATCATCTTCTAGCTTCTGGCCATCTAAGTAGTACCATAGAGTACAGAGCACCTGGCAGGGAGGGACAAAGATATGGGAAGGAGGTCAGAAAAACTGATCATTCTGAGTTCAAATCTGATCTCAGATACTTGCTAGCTGTGTGACCCTGGGCAAGTCACTTAACTCTGTTTGCCTCAGTTTCCTCATCTATAAAGTGAGCTGGAGAAGGAAATGATAAATCACTCCGGTATCTTTGCCAAGAAAACCTTTGTGTGGTCACAAAGAATCAGACATGACTGAAAAAACTAAACAACCTCTTGCTTCTCTTCCAAAGAACATCAACCTTGGTGTATTTCTCTACTCGTTTCCCCCAGTAAAAAATTGTTAATATAATTCTTAACATAATTGATGAAATGTAGCTTCTAGGGAGAATGTAGGAATTTCTGAGAAACCCAAAGACTACTTAGCCTTGGGAATACCAGAGAACAATCTGTTGCTCAGCAAGCCAGAGAATTCCATGATGGGAGCTGCTCCACTCTTCAAGAAACCATAGAATTCAGTAAAGCCTTACCTCTATCAGTGACTTGAACCTGATCTTTGTTTCTCTTTCCTATAAAATTATCTACTTACTTCTGGCTCTTTGCTAAATTCCCTTAGAAATTAGCTCACTATTAAGCAGCTTAATAAATCTTTGCCCCTTAATTTGGAGACAAAAACCCCAACAATATCAGGGTGTCTCCTGCCTCAACATTTGGTAGCCCTGTATGGGGAGCCCCAAATTTTACATCTTCCTTATTAAGGTAAGCCCCTTTTCATCCCTGTCCCATGGGGGACATCCCAAGCACCTAGAAAGACTTGTTTGGGTCGACAGGAGCTCCATGATCTGCAAACTTTCCTGGACTTGGAATTTCTTGCTATTTCTTGGCAAAATTCCTTCTTGAAAAAATTCTTACAGATCTTAAAGGAAGGAAAGGGACCCACAAGGGCAAAAAAATGTTTGTGGCAGCCCTTTTTGTAGTGGCAAGAAACTGGAAACTGAGTGGATGCCCATCAGTTAGAGAATGGCTGAATAAGTTATGGTGTATGAATGTCATTGAATATTATTGTTCTATATGAAAGGATCAGGAGGATGATTTTAGAGAGATCTGGAGGACTTACATGAACTGATGCTGAGTGAAGTGAGCAGAACTAGGAGATCATTATACATGACAACATCAATATTGTACAATTCTGATGAACATGACTCTTTCCAACAATGAGATGCTTGATGCCAGTTCCAATGATCTTGTGATGGAGAGAGCCATCTGTACCCAGAGGGAGGACTGTGGGAACTGAGTGTGGATCACAACATAGCATTTTTACTCTTTTTGTTGTCGTTCGCTCGCATTTTGTTTTCTTACTCATCTACTTTCTTTTTTTGATCTGATTTCTCTTGTCCAGTAAGAGAATTATATAACTATATTTATACATATTGGATTTAACATATATTTTAACATGTTTAACATATATTGGATTGCTTGCCATCTAGGGGAAGAGTTGGGGGGAAGAAGGAGAAAATGTGAAACACAAAGCAAGAGTCAGTGTTGTCAAATCATCCATGCATATGTTTTGAAAATAAAAAGCTTTAAAAAAAAAACAGGAAGAAAGAAAGAAAGAAAAGTTCTTACTAAGGAACTTTTGCCATCTTTTCACTCTCTCTGGGATGCAGAGGAGGCAAGGTGCTATTGGACTAGGAATTCTAAGACATGGCAAAGATGGAACAGTATATCTCTATCCTTAAATCTACTGGAGGGCAATTCAGAGTAGACACTGACCTAGATGACCCCCTCTTTTCTACTCATCCAGGGACATGGGATCTCCCATTAGTCCCCTCATGAGATGCTTATCAGGAAGCCCAAGAATTCCTTCCAGGACCATCCCTTTATCAAGGACCAGACCTTATGTACAGCAATATTTCTTCAACCTAGTCCCCTGGACCCTCACCTCTTAAGCTGGTTTCTGAAACTTCCTAGCCCCTGCTTCTCAGTCTCTCCCATACAAGGAGCGGGATCCTTTTTTCACTCCCTGAGGATCCTGATTCAGCCACCCCTTTTAAACTGCCCACTGAGAGAAGTAGCAGATTCTCAGGTTGGAATAGTCAGGGTGCATGTGCCTTTTTCAATGTCAGACCTTTTCCAGATTAAGGAAAAACTTGACATTACTCTGGAGACCTCACTAAATATACTGAGGGCTTTAAAAGCCATCTCCCTCCAATTTGATCTTACCTGAGGAAATGTTAATATCATCATCTCCTCTTGCTGTACCATAGAGGAGAAAAAGAGAATCTGGGATTTAGCCCAGAAGTTTGGAGGTGATTTGGTTGTGTTCTCTTCCTTTGGTAGATACCTCCAAGGGGTTATTGCCATCCCAGTCAGGGATCCTCAGTAGGTTTATCAGGAAGGAAGCAGAGACAGACAGAGAAGGGATCATTTTCTAATCTACCTCACTGAAGGCATGAAGAAGGGAATTAAGAAGCAGGTTAATTATGAAAAACTTAAGGAAGTTATCCAAGGAGCTGAGGAAAATCCTACCCTCTTTCAGGGGTGCTTCATAGAGACTCTTAAAAATTACACTACCGAGCACTGGCCCTGAAGTCAGGAGGATCTGAGTTTAAATCTGGTTTCAGACACTTCCTAGCTGTGTGATTCTGGGCAAGTCACTTAACCCCAATTGCCTCAGCAAAAAGAAAAAAAAAAATTTACACTACCCTGGCCCCACTTCTCCAGCAGGGACCACTGTCCTCAGCATACAATTCATTAGTCAGGCTGCCCCAGACATTTGGAGGAAGCTGCAGAAGTTAGCCCTGGATCCTCAAACTCTCCAGACACAGTTGCTGGAAAGAGCCTTTAGAATTTTCAATAATAGAGATCAAACTGCAGCAGGGGAGAATGAACGTCTCAGAGCCAAGGGGGGATTAGAAAGAAGGCTCAAATTTTAGCCGCTGCCATATGTGGGAACCATGTGGATTCATGCTTCAGATGCCACAGCAAGGGCCATTGGTTTGGCAACTGTTCTCTAAGGAAACTGCCAGGCTTGTGCCTTAAGAGGGGCACAGGAAGAGAGACTGCCTGCGGTGGGGTCAAGCTGCCTTTTCCCAATGCCCTGTCTTCCAGTCTCCCCAGGACCGAGAGTGACCAAGGTTTGGCCAGGCTCTCCTTCACTCCATCACAATGGCAAATCCCAGGATAACTTTGGATGGGGCTGGTAAGTCCATTGAATTTCTCTTTGACATGGGGCTTCATATTCTGTCCTGCTCAGGTCCTCTGGATTCACCCTTTTCTCCCCTCCTAGGGTGATGGGAATTAAAGAAAAACTTAGAAACTGTTTTGAGACCTTCCCTCCGCCTTGTGAGTTTGGTGACTTGTTATTCAAATACTCTTCTTATCATTTCCTCTTATCCTGTCCCCAGGTTGAAAGCATTTTTTGGTGCTTCTTTTAAAGCCCTCCCATATTCATCTGAAACTGGGAGGAAGTAGATTCCTGTCTGGGTCCAAGGAATCCATCCCTAGGCCGGCTACTCATGCTGCCCCAGCTTTAGTGCACCCCTGGTATCCCAGCGTGTTCCTTCATAGATGCTAGTACCCAATGAAACCAGAGGGGGATTGCAATCCCTGATTGAAAAATTTCTTCATACTGGACAGAGATGGGTGAACTTTTCTGTTTTCTCCAAGTTAGTTGTTTTGTTTTTCCCCATTACTTGTGAGCTTTGTATCTTCCAGACTCTAGGCCATGGACTACCATCGGCTACCTAATCCCAAAACTCAACCCCCCTACCATCTTCAAGTCTTCCTTCCTCAGTCTAGACTCAGAAGATGAGACCTTTCTCCCTTTGTCCCAAATGAATTTGAGTTTTGCTTGCTTGAGGGGGAAATGATGAGATGCAATTTTTAGGGAGAAAGTAGCAATTTCTGAGAAAAACTAAGGCTACCCGGCCTTGGGAGTGCCACAAACAATGGTGGCAGTCAGAGAATAATCTGTTGGTCAGTAAGCCATAGAATTCAATGATGAGGACTGCTCTACCCTTCAAAAAGCCATAGAATTCAGTAATGGGTGCAACCTCATCCTACCACTCCTCAGTAGTACCTCTAAGCCGTAAAATTAGCATATCAGTGACTTTATTTCCCTTTCCTAGAAAATTATTTTCTTAATTCTGGCTCTTTGCTAAAATTTTCTTGGAATTGAACTCACCTCAGAATAATAAATCTTTGCTCCTTAACTTGGGGACAAATTGAGTTTGTGAATTCTTTTTTTTTTTTTTTTTTTTTTTTGCTGAGGCAATTGGGGTTAAGTGACTTGCCCAGGGTCACACAGCTAGGGAATGTTAAGTGTCTGAGATCAAATTTGAACTCAGGTCCTCCTGACTTCAGGGCTGGTGCTCTATCTACTTCTACTGCGCCACCTAGCTGCCCCTGAGTTTGTGAATTCCTTCACCATACCTGCAACATCAACCTGGGGACCCTAATATTGTTGGGGTGTTGTCCGCCTCAACATTATGACAGAAATTTGTTAATAACAAATGTTATTTACCACACCCTTAATGATCCTAGTACAGTCAAAATTTCAATAATGTCTTTACATTCCTACTTTTAAAATATTACTCTTGATTAGGTTAAATTGAACCACACCCTAATCCCTCACACCCAGAGATTTTACCTTGTAAAGGAACCTAATTTAAGCTGACTCTCAGCTCCTAATGTCCTTGCCCTCTTCCTTTGAGATTCATGGCATGAAGGGCTAAATAGCCAAAATTAAGTGGTTTGCCTCACCCAGATTGTGGAGAAGCACTGGAATCTCATGACTAGGTCTTGCTATCTACCTCTTCCCCCTCTCCTCCTAAAGGTATAAGAAGATTTTGCTTGGAGTTGGTCTTGGAGTTCCAATTTTTTTTCTCCCTCTCTCCCTTACCTGCCTCCTTCCCAAGACAGCAAGCAATTTCATAGGTATAATTTCTTTTTTTCTTTTTGCTGAGGTAATTGAGGTTAAGTGACTTGCCCAGGGTCACACAGCTAGGAGAATGTTAAGTGTCTGAGACCACATTTGAACTCAGGTCCTCCTGACTTACTCTATCCACTGCGCCACCTAGCTGCCCCTAGGTACAATTTTTTAAACATATTTCCTCATTTGTCATGTTGGGAAAGAAAAATCAGAACAAAAGGGGAAAAATATGAGAAAAAGCAAACAAACAAAAAAGGTAAAAATAGTATGCTTCAATCTGCAGTCTCCACAATTCTCTTTCTGGGTGCAGATGACATTTTCTATCCTAAGTCTATTGGAATTGCCTTAGATCACTGAATTGCTTAGAAACACTAAGCCTTTCATAGGTGATCATCACAAAATCTTGATGTTACTGTATACAATGTTTTCCTGGTTCTGCTCATTTCACTCAGCATCAGTTCATGTAAGTCTCTCCAGACCTCTCTGAAATCTTCCTGCTGGTCGTTTCTTACAGAACAATAATATTCCATGCCATTCATATACCATAATTTATTCAGCCATTTCCCTACTGAGGGCAATTCTTTGCCACTACAAAAAGAGCTCCTTCAAACTTTTTTTTTTTCCCCCACATGTGGATCCTTTCCCCTCTTTAACGATCTCTTTGGGATACAGACCCAGTAGTGAGACTGCTTTATAGCCTTTTGGCCATAGTTCCAAATTGCTCTCCAGAGTGGTTGGATCATTTCACAACTCCATGGAGTTGTGTACTTTGTACTTATCTCCCAGGGTAGCAGCTTTACTATGCTGGTAACTCAATTAAAAACACTTTATTCCTCAACTCATGGCTTCGATTTATTTCAGGATTTGATAGTCCTCACCTCCCATAGCAAGTTAGTTGCTACATTATGTACAGAAGATTGGTAGTGAGCAGTCACCACCTGACACTTACTGTCTGATGCTGACAAGTCACTTATCTGCTGGCTGCCTCAGTTTCCTCCCCTGTAAAAAAGGAGATGAGACTTAAGCTCCAAACTTCCTTCCAGTTCTAAATGTCTGATTTTCTAACATTATTATTTCTCTTGAATCCACTCCCAAAGTTATCACTGAGTTCAGACTCTCAACACTTCTCACTGAGACTATTTATTGCAATAACTTTTGTTCTCCAAGAGGACCATGATATCAGGGAGGTGATGCCATGACAACAAGTGAATTATATTTAAGTGAGGGAGGGCTGGGCAAGATCACTTGCCTCACTTTCTCCTCTAGAGCATCTGGGTCCAGTGGCCAGACATAATTCAGGACCATTGGAGATGGCCCCAGATGCAGTGGGAGACTTTAGCCTTTTTAAGGGAAGGTCTACAACAGGTCGAAGTTTGACTGAGGCAACACCCATTCAGTGACCAGGGCTAGGTAATTATTAAGGCAAAGAATCTCCTTTTAGTCAAAATCAACAACAAACCTCCAAATAAATAAATAAATCTGGGAAGGAAAGGCCCTGGTCAAAGCAGAAATGATTGCCATTTCCATTTAATCTGAGTCAAGTCTGACCCAAACCGTGATCAAACAGGACTTGGCCAGTGTGAAGCCATCACGTCCCCTATGTCAAGGTCCTCTTTGAGAGAAATAGCAATTGTAACACCCTGTTATGATTGGTCTTGTAGCTCAAGGTTTGCCTCCACTTCATTCCTTCCTGCCAAAGGGATTTTCCTTAGGCACAGTTCCTACCATGCCATCTCCTTCTCAAGAAGCGCCCTTGGACACCTCCCCCCCCATTCCTCTGGGATAAAATCCAAATCCCTCTGATTGACATTTAAGGTTCTTTTCAACCTCCCAGGCTAATTCCATGTGGCACTTCACTCAGTCTATGTTCCAGCCAAGAAGGAACAATTGCTGTTCCTCCCAAACTGTATCTCCCTTCCCAGCTTTTGTACCAGCAGCCCCCCCAAGAGGGAATGTACTCCCTCTTCCCAGGAAGGCTCAAATCAAGGGCCTCTTCTAATAAGAGGAATTTCCCTTCAACTGTCCGTGAGCCAGTCCATTATCATGCAGAGATCTGCTTGTGTCTAGCATTTGCTTCCTGGAGAATCCACATTTCCCTCATTAAGCTCCCCTAGGAGGCCTGGAACTGAGTCACCTTTGTGTCTGGGTCCCCTTCCTAAGGTTCTTGGAGGGCCTCAGAATGTTTGTTGGTGGATTGATCACACCTGAAAGGGGATCTTTGAAAGAAGGCTGCCCCCAGGAGGTTGGGCTAGATTGGGGGGATCCGGAATATCAGGATCAGGAATTCTTGCTGTTCTGTGAAGAAGGGAATCACTAGGGTTTTCTGAGGAAGGCGAGAGCAGGGACTCACATAAGAAGGCGATTTGGGCAATCTGTAGAGATCTAGTGGGGAAAAGAGCAGATTTGGAGAGTGGAGCCAGCTCTGCCACTGAACTTTGCCAGATCACCGCCTCTTCCTGGGCTTCCTCTGTGGGAGCTCTGGGTTAAAATGTCTCCATGTCCCCTAGACCTTTGCTCCAAGTCTTCAGGATAAATTGGAATTTGGGGGAGGGTGGTGCTAGGGAGAGAGGAGGAGACTGGGAGACCAAGGGCTGGTGCAATGGAAGGCCCACAGTGTCCACTCCCAGAGACGAGACTGGGAAGCTAGGCTGGTCAGAGGAAGCACGTTTTGGCCAGAGGGCCACCCTACCTTTGGCCAAGGAGAGATCCATGTAACTTGGGCTAGACTTGGGGTGAGAGGAGGGGAAAGCAGGAAAGAAACATTGAGGGCGGGACTGGCCGGGGAGGAGGAGCCAGTCCTGTCCCAACTCTGTCCAGCCCAGGCTGGCTTGCTGGGGGAGTAGAGGAGGGACCCTTGGATCTTCTGACTTGGGGGTTCTCTGGTGTATGGGAGGCTCAGCTGGGACTGCCTCCGGCGTGTTTCCCTGCGTGTTTTTGTTTTTTTCTTCTGTGAGCTGTGTCTATGCCCTGGGCTTTGTGTCTCCCCATCTGTCCCTGTGCTACTGGGCAGGTATATATGTATGGGTGTGGAGTGGGAGTGGAGCTGTCTGTGTGTACCTTGGGGGATGTCTCTAGTCAAATCCATGAGCCCTTATTAAGTAGTTAGTGTGTCAGGCTGTGTACTAAGCACTGAGGTTACAAAGAAAGGCAAAAGACACATGTCCTGGAGGAACTCCCAGTGTAGCCCCGTGCTAAACACTTTATATTGCTCATTTGAGCTTTTTGACCCTGGGAAGCAGATGTTAATATCAACATTTTACTGAAGCAGACAGAGGTTAAGTGATTTGTCCAGGGCCACACAGCTAGTAAGGAAGTGTGGAAGGGAAGGAGTTCTTGTAGAAGAGATTTTAGCTGAGACTTGAAGGAAGTGAGGGAAGCAAAGGGTCAGAAAGGAGGAAGGGGAGCCAGTGAAAATACTCAAGTCCCGCTCTGGAGGATCGTGGGCCAGAAAGTCTGTCACTGGCTCCCAGGGTTAAGTGTGGATGAATCGGGTGCAAGAAGACTGAAAGTGGGGGGCGCGCCAGGTAAAGAAGGGCTTCAGACTTCAAACAAAGGGTTTTATATTTGCTCTAGGAGGTCATAGGGACCCACTAGAGTTTTAGAAGTGGATGATGTTGTCAGACTTGCCATTTAGGAAGATCTCGGACAGCTGAAGAAGAAAGGGTCGAAGTGGGGAGAGACTGGAGGCAGGCAGACTCAGCTACAGGCTACTGCAGTAGTCCGGGGGTCAGATGATGAGAGCCCGGTGGGGGTGCCGGTAGCAGAGGCGGTATATGATGCGAAGGTGGAACCCGAAGTCTTGGGAGTGGGATTGGGGGTGACAGGAGCTATATACGTGTGTGTGTGGAGGTGGCTGTGTCCCCAAGGCGAGGGACAGGATTTGTGCGTTTGTGTCTCCACGAGCCCAGGAAAGCTGTCTCCTCTACCCGCTGGGCGAGGGTCACTGGGGGTCAGCAGGTCCCGTTTCCCACCCCCTGCTGAGATCTCACTGAGTGACCTCAGGCCCGTCGTTGTCCCACAACGGGCTCCCATTTCCTGCTCCGGCCAGCGGAAATTCTGTCTCGCTTGACCACGAGACCTTCTGCTCACGGGACCGGGACCGAGAATCTCAGGACTCAGGGCTGGGAGGGACAGGAGCGGTCATGCCGACCCACACTGTGGTTTTTTCACCAAAGGAAATTGAGGAAGCCGGTAGAAGAGAAGCGCGTCGGTCTTCAATCTCCTCCTCCGCGCAATGGGTCGGTTGCTAAGTGCTGCGGAACTCCAGGAGTGGCCAGCGGAGAACCTCCAGCCCAGCGCCCCACGCCCCGCCCCCCGGCCGACCTGCGCCCCCGGCCCAGGGCAGCAGGGGGCAGCAAGAACCCAGGGTCAGCCCGGGCGGACCCGGGCGGGCCGGGGCGGGGCCCATTAAAAGCCGCCTCGGACTGGAGGTGGCTCAGGTGAGCCGCGGCGGCCGCAGAGAGCGGGAGCTTTTCCACTTCTGCGCTCAGTCCCAGGCTGGTCCTTACAGGTGCAGGCTCCGAGCCCCTGCCCTGCGCAGTGCTTCCTCTCACCTTAACTACAACCCCAGCTGCCGCCCCCCCCCCCCCGGGGGCCCTGATCAGGTGCGGAGATGGGAGGGGAGGGAGGGAGAGAGCAGCCCCGGGAGCCGGGGCGGGGGTGGGACTGAGGGGTGGGGGCGGTAGCCGGGGGGTGGGGGGCTACCGGGCTTCCTGGAAGATAGCGGGAGGGGGATGGTGTGGGAAGGGGCCGTCCTACCCCCCTAACTGTCCCCTGCTCTGCCCCCAGGAGCCAAAATGAGTTGCTTTACCTTCCTGAAGGTCACCATGATTATCTTTAACCTCCTCATCTTTGTAAGTGTTGGGGCTGGGGGAAGGGGGGGGAAGTTCTTCCGAGGCGACATCCCTCGGGGCGCGGGAGCGGGAAATGCCGCCTCCCTGCCCCCAGGGCTCAGTTTCCCTGCTCTGGCCTCTGGGGCAGTTGGTATAAGTCAGGAGAGAAAAGATGGGCTGAAGGTTAAAGGCAAATCGGGCAACCCGCGGGGCCCTCCCCCCCTCCCCCCACGTCGGGGCAGGAGCTCCTCAAATCCTGTTCTTAGAGCCGGGGAGATCTCTGACATCCGGGAGGCGGCCGAGACCCAGAGGGGGAGAGAGTCTCAGAATTTGGAGCGGATTCTAGCTCTGACGGGTCCTAGCTGCTACAAGTCTCTGTTTTCTCTTCTGTAAAATGGGGCTCATTGAACCCGAACTGCCAGGCGTCCCAGCTCTAGAGCAAGGGGAGCTAGGAGTAACGTCATTTTCGCTGTCAGGGGAAACTGGGGCACACAGGGTTCCAGGACTTGGCCAACATGACTGGGCCACTGAAGGCTAACAGGAAAGCCTGGATTTAAGTCTAGAGTGAATTTAGGACTAAAGAGGGCTTCACAGCATCCTAGGCAGCCCGGAAGGGGAAAGAAGAGGCCTGACTCCACAGCCATACCTTTCCCCAGAGCTTTGTCTCCTCCTTCCCTTTCTCCTCCCCTCCCCCTGCTTCTATGGAGCCCCTGAGGATAAGCCCTGGACCTTGCCCTCTCTTTTGAGCTGGGGGATGTAGCTAGGACACTGGGGGCTGAGAGAAAAGGACAGATACTAGAGGGAGGGAAAGGGGTCCATAGAGTAGGGTGGATGGGGAGAGAAGGGTGGTGAAGGCTCAGTTCACCTGGGACAGGAGAGACAGGAAGAACTATTGTGGGGGATTGAGGAGGGGAGGGGAACACTACAACTGAGCGGAGTGGCTTAGGGTGAAAGGAGAAGAAAGGTTGACTGGAGACAGATTGTTGAGGACCTTGAACACTCCACTCACTAAGATAGGCTGGATCCAGTATCTGAGCCTCCTTGAGTCTCCTTCACCTCCCCAGAAAAGTTACTTTGGCAAGTTCTGAAAGGATAGACTGTAGGGAGTGGTCCAGGCAAGAGGTGATAATGGCGGAGAAAAGATGGCAGGAGTTTAGAAATAATGGGCAGGGAGAAGGGAAAGCGTCCACCATGAGGTTACAAGCTTCCTGTGAGCAGAAAGGTTTGAGACCAGAGGACTCCCCGCCCCCCACTATCTGGGGATGCTGGTGAGAGGGTTGCTATGGTAGGCAGGGGGTTGGACTTCAACACCCCTGAGTGTTCTGACATGGTACTTTTTGACTCCACAGACCTTGGCCCATATTTATATTTACATTTTATAATATATATTTATATATGCAAAGGAGAGGGAGAATCAGGACATCAGGAGCCTGGGTACCGGGGAGGAGGGCAGCCCTGCCTTCTGCCATCTCTAGAAATGAGGAAGTTAGGAGTTTAGATTAAAGAGAGGAAGAGGATGAATAAGCTACTTTCCTGAGTTGTGGGCATGACACCTAGGGAGAAGTTTGTGTTGGGAAAAAAAAACCAGATTTCTGAGCCAGGGGAGCTCTGCTTTCTTGCCACCTGTGGTCAGATCTTCTTGAGCAAGTCACCTCTCTATGGGTCTCAGTCTTGTATATAAAATGAGGGCATTGACCTGGATGACTAGTCTAAGTACTTTTTCTGTCTTCAGGGTTGATATCACAGGAATCCAGCTTAAGTAGTTAATAAGCATTTATTAGGCACTTACTGTATGCAAGTTTATCAGGGAACTGGACATAGAAATTTGGGAATCATTGGCAGAAAGGGCACAGGATCATAGCTTTTACCTGGAAGGAGCCTCAAAGACTATTAGTCCAGGCACAGAGGATAGAGCACCGGCCCTGAAGTCAGGAAGACCCGAGTTCAAATCCAGCCTCAGACACTTAATACTTCCTAGCTGTGTGACCCTGGGCAAGTCACTTAATCCCAGTTGCCTCAGGAAAAAAAAAAGAGAGAGAGTGAGTGACTATTAGTCCAATACCTCTCATCTTAGAGTTAATGGAAAATGAAGCATAAAAAAGTTTAAATGATTTGTTCAAGATCACAGGGGGATTTGAACACAGATCTTCTGTCCCCAAATCAAGTCTTTCCACCATCCTATGCTGCTCATGAGAACTAGAAGAAGAAAAAAGGGCCTGGGATGGAATCTTGGGGGACTTGCCCACTCAGGGAGGGGGAGAAAGATTCAGCTACAATCAGACTGGTAGGAGAAGCAGAAGAGACGAAAATATAGCAAGAGAGTATCCAGAAGAAGGGGTTAGTTAGTCCAACCAAGTCTAAAACCCTGGAGAGTCGAGCAGAATTAGAAAGGTAAGAAAGCCCGGAGTGAGAGACGGCTAAAAAGTCATTGATTTCAGGCCCATAGAGGGATGATAACCCACCGCGGCGGTCTTCCCAGCGCGTACACGTAATGGCGGCTGTCCGCCTATGGGGGGTGAGAGCGAGGGGGCAGGTCCTAGGAAGTTTGGGGGGTGCTGGAGCGGATGGGGAGGGTCTTTTAAGATTGGGGAGGCCTTAGAATATGTGTTGGCAGGAAGATGAGGGTCAGTGGATGCTTCCTCCCTGAGAGACGGGAGCAAAACGGGGCAGCTGTCCAAGTGCTGGACGAGAGAGGGGCCGCCTCATTCTCTGGGACGGGGGAAGGATGCTGGAAGCTCCGAGGGTGGTAAGGAGAGTGGGAGAAGAACGGGTCTTCCAGGAGAAAGAACCAAGGCCAGATGAGGCAAGAGTAACTAGCGGAGAGCTGGGCAACAGTGGGAGAGCCGAAGGCCTGGAGAATGAGGATGGACACAAGGTCATTGTTGGGCCTTTTCTAAATTTGGCTGGAGAAGTCTGGGAGGGGAATAGAAACCGGGCTGCTGGAGCTGGAGGAAGTCATGGGAGGTGAGGAAGGAGAGAAGGAAGCGGCCTGAGTGCGGCCTGGGCCCCGGTGCCGCGGTGTCTCTTGCACTAGACACCACTCCCCTGTTGGTCCACAGCCAGAGGGCCCCCCAGGACTCTCCTGACTGACATGGCCGGAGTTGGTCCTGCTGTGTGAGGGGACACAGGCCAGCTTTGTGATTCTGTAAGCTCTCCTCAGTCTGGTAAGGAGGCAGGGAAGACCATCACTGTTGCCATGTTACAGATGAAGAAGCTAAGGGACCCCGGAAGGACGTAGTGGAGCCATGATTGGAGCCCTGGGCCCTCGCTTTCCCCTTAGTGTGTTTTCTCTGCTTGGTTGTGTTGGACCTCGTGTGACCCTGACCATGTTCGGTGGGATGGAATTGTGGGAGAACATGCTCAGCCTGGGGGCCGTGGGGGGAGAAGGCAGGGCAGGGGGCGGCAAGCACTGGAGGGATAGGGGCAGGGGGCCTCAGCAGGCAGGCCCCTTGTGCCCTCAGGGAGGGCTCAGAATAGATGAGGGCCTTCCTGGAGTTCTGGCCTGGCCAGGGTTAAAGGCAGATCCGGTTTGCCCTCAGAGCGAGAGGGGAAGAACAGGATTCCCGGTTCCCTTGAAACCTGACCCCTCTGCCTCTTGGTTCTTTTCTTTCTCAGACAATCATATCTTAATCTAGCTCTGGGCCCACCCAGCGAGTGCCCGGGCACACTTCCTCCTGTCACCGGCTTGCGCTCAGCTCCCCACAACTTCTTTCCCACCTCCCCAAGGAGAGCCAGCTCTGAGCCGGGGGGTCCCTCCTCCAGAGGCTCCGGCAGAGCCGGGCCTCTGTTCCCCTAACCAGGCATTTGGGTGCCACGTGGGTAGATAAGGTGCTAATCTGGGCTTGGGTGTGCCGGGGGAGAGGGAACGCACAGGTTTGGTCAGTGTGAGATCTTGGGCCGATCCCTTCCTCTCTCTCGGTCTCTGTGTCATAGAAACAAGGGAGAGGCCCCTTCCGAGCCACTGAGGCCAGTCTTCCCTCACTTACAGAAGGGGAAACTGAGGCCCAGAGAAGAAAGGGGTGACCCGAGCTTTGCCCCTGCCTCTGGCTTACTGGCTATTGGAACTGGAGCCATCACTTAGCCTCTGTTTCCTATTTTGGGCCTTGGAAGGATTCTAGAAATGGGCCTTTGGAATATGGAGGACAAAAATAGGATTTGAATCTGGGTGTCTCTCCCCTCGTGTGTGTGTGTGTGTGTGTGTGTGTCTGTCTGTCTGTGTGTGAGGCCCCAGCTCTCTAACTCGCCTGGGGAGCAGGAAGGGGAGCCGAGTGGTCCGAGTCTGTATTTTGGGTCTGGCTTCCCGGGATGGCAGCCAGAGTGCAGAAGTGGCCAGAGACTGTGGGTCAGACCGAGTCAGGGTCATCGCCGGAAACGTTTGGCCCAGAGAATGGAAAGCTCGGGAGGAAGATCAAGACGGCCGCGTGCAAGAAGGGGGGTCAGCCTGAGAGCCGAGGGGAAAAGTCCCGGAGGCTGAAGGACGCTGGACATCAGGGCCCGAACCTGAGAAATCTCCCAGACTTAGGGGCTGAGTAGCGAGCTCCCCATCACCAGGTCAGGGATGCTACGGGGGAGGGGTAGAGAGGGCCTCTTGTTCTGGTACTGATGGCATGGGTGGTCATGTGACACCCACAGCTCAGAGATGCTCTGGTTCTGTGGGCTCAAAACTGGGAAGTATTCTCCCTGTGCTCAAGTGAACCCAGGCAGCTAAGCATGGATGGCGGAGGCAGGAGGCCGCGTCAGGTGGGACCTCAGGCCAGCTGGGTGATCGGGGGCAAGTTATTTCAAATGTCTGCCTCATTTTCCTCAGCTGTCTTGTAGGATTGTTGTGAGCATCAGGGATTTGGACAGTGCTTAGCGCATAGTAGGTGCTTAGCGCATAGTAGGCGCTATGTGAAAGTTTCCTTCTAGATTTCTCACTCAGTGAGGGGAGCAGAAGCTCAGTTAAGCCCCCCAAGCTCTCTGGTTTCCCTTTGTGTGAGCCTGAAGGGCCGTGGGTTTCCGGGAGCTTGGCCAGTGCTGGAGATGCTTCCAAAGGGCAGCTTTGGAAAGGGGGTGGAAGTGGGCTGGGTACCTGTCCTTCTGTCCCAGGGGCAGGAGGCTGGCCTGGGTCTCCCCTCACTCAGGTCCCTTTGTGCCCCCAGCTCTGCGGCGCATCCCTGCTGGGAGTGGGAATATGGGTTTCTTTGGACGGCGCCTCCTTCCTGAAGATCTTCGGGCCCGTGTCGGCCAGCGCCATGCAGTTTGTGAATGTGGGCTACTTCCTGATTGCCGCGGGCTGTGCCCTGCTGGTGCTGGGCTTCCTGGGCTGCTATGGGGCCCAGAAGGAGAGCAAATGTGTGCTCTTAATGGTAAGGTCCCCCAGCCCCACATGTCCCTCTCCTGCCCATGGAACCCACGGCCTAAAACCCCACCTTCCCCTCGACCTCTAGATTCATGATCCCCCAGTCTCAGTGCCCCAAAATTGGGGTACCCCAAACTTGGGCTTTGGGGGGGCATTCCCTGTTAGGGATGGGTGAGAATGCCCCTTTCCTGCTGGTGAGAGGGCATCTGCCCAGTCTCAGTGCCCCCAAATTGGGGGGCTTTTGGGGGACATTCCCTGTTGGGGGGGGTGAGAATGCCCCTTCCCTGCTGATGAGAGGGCATCTGCCCAGTCTCAGTGCCCCCAAATTGGGACACCCCAAACTCAGGCTTTGGGGGGACATTCCCTGTTGGGGGGGGTGAGAATGCCCCCTCCCTGCTGGTGAGAGGGCATCTGCCCAGTCTCTGTGCTCCCTCTCCCTCATCCTCCGTCTGTGATGCTCTTCCCTCCTGTTCCTCTCCCCAGTTTTTCTCCATCCTCCTCCTGATATTCATCGCTGAGATCGCCGCCGCGGTGGTAGCCCTGGTCTACACCTCCTTGGTGAGTTGGGATAAGGGAGGCAGGGCTGGATGGAGCCCCGACTGAGGGAGAACAGAGAGGGGCCCGGAAGGGCCTCCAGGCCCACCGACTCACAAGTGTGGCCTTGGACAAAGCTCTGGGAGCTCAGAATGTGGAGCCAGAGGAGGCGGCCGGGCCCTGGTCGCCTCTGGGGATTCAGGGAGCTGGGCCCTCCGGACCCGCTCCGCTTTGCTCGGCTGGCTGCAGGATGAGCTGGGGGGAGGGGGTTTCTCTCCCTGTAAAAGGGGCTGGACCGGCCCCTCCCTCTCTGAGACCCCATTGTGGCTCTGGAGCTCCGTGCTCCCCAGAGAAGACAAGACTCCTGAGGGAAGGTCGGAGCTCGGACCCACTTCCTGCCCCCTCGGCTGGAACTGACTGTTTACGTGCTGACCGGTCACGGGGGCCCAGGGAAACGTGGCTCATCAGATATTTGCCAGTGCCTCTGAGGGAAGGCTGCGCCCCTCTGGGAGTTCGGGGTGTCCTTGGGGCCCGGGAGAGAAGGAGGAAGCGGGGCCCTCAGCTCAGGGAAGGAGGGCTGCCAGGGGATGCTGAGCGTGGAACCGGGGACCTCCCAGAGACCCAGAATAAGAGAGGGAGCAGCGTGTGTGGGGGTGCTGAGGCAGGCTGGGAAGGCTCCCTGGAAGAAGCAGCCCACTGGGGCTAGGGCTTGGAAGGAAAGGTGGGCCAGGGGTGCCGGGAAGCAGTCGCAGCAAGGTTGGGAGGGAGTGGGGGGCACCCTCCCCTCGATCTCTAATCCATCTGCCGGCCATTTCTAGGCCTTGGGCTCGGGGGCAGAGAGACCAGGACCGGCCCCCATCCTTCAAAGGCTCACATCCTCGCACACGGCATGTTACAGTATCCCTTATCATAGGGAAGGGACTAGCAGGGGACAGACTCCTGGGAGGGGGACCTGGCCCAGATCCCTGGAGGAGGCCGCCATCAGCAAGTGGGGGACAGAGAGCCTGGCGGCCCCCGAAAGCCCTGAATTCAAACTCCACCTCACTCGCTCACTGGGTGGCTGTGGCCAGCCTCAGTTTTCTCAGCTGTGAAATGGGGACAGTACGAACACCCCCTCCAAGCTTATTGCGAAGATAAAATGAGATGCTCTTTGTAATTCACTTTGCAAATCTCGAAGCCGGTGGTGTTACTATTAATGATGATGATAATTAATATAAAGGGCCTACTGTGGGCAGGCACTGGGGACATAAAGAAAGGCAAAAGGTGGTCCCTCCTCCCAGAGCTTCCAGGCTAGTGGGCAACAAGGGGGGGCAGGTTTAATTGTCAGGGGGGTTGTATTGGGGAAATCCTGAGGCCCACTGAGCCCGGGAGATCATGGGAAAGTCTGGCTGGGGATGGGCAGGTGCAGGGGAGGGAGCAAGGGCCCGTGGTCCTCCAGTGGCTTGAAGGGGAGGGGGCTGCTCCGAGCTAAGCCTGGAAGGGGAGGGAGGGAGCGAGCTTGGGCTTGGGGTGTGTTAGTGAGACCCCGGAGATGTCGGAGCCGGCCCCGGCTCTGGGCACAAAAAGCCTGATCCTTTCGTAAGTGCTGGGGATGGGGGGATGGACATGGGCAGAGACGGGCAGGGCTGGAGCCCGGGCGTGAAAGCCGGACTCTCCCTCCAGGCTGAGAACCTGCTCAATGCTTTGGTCATGCCCGTGATCAAGAAGGACTATGGCCAACAGTCGGACATCACCCAAGTGTGGAACAGCACCATGGAAGGGGTGAGGGTGGGCCCCTGCTCGGGGTGTGCGATTGGGGGGGCAGCCCCATCAGTGCTTGGGTGTACCCAGACTAGGAAGGAGGACACAGCTCTGATTTGGGGAGCACTCACACAGGGGATGCAGACTAGATTGGGGGGACGTAACTCTGCTCTGGGGGGACACAGCTGTGCTCTGGGGAGCACTCATTCTGAAGGAGGACACGGCTCTTCCTTCGGGAGCCCCTTGGTTTGAGGGGTTGAGGGTCCGGCCCCCCCCAGGCCCTGACTGGCCCCCCTTCTCCCAGCTCCATTGCTGTGGTTTCAACAACTACACGGACTTTGAGGACTCCCCGTTCGTGCAGAAGTACCACCACTTCCCCTCCTTCTGCTGCAGTAACCAGACAGACATCTGCTCGGCAGAAATGGCCAACAAGACCAATGTCAAGGTAGGGGCAGCCTGTGGCCCTGGGGGCTCCCCTTGGGGTGCTGGGGAGCCCTTGAAGGTTCCTGACCAGAAAAGGGGAGCACGGAGATCAGCGAGTGAGAAATCGGGCAGGAGGTGGTCTTGCTCCTGGTGGGGGGTCCGGAGGGGGGCGGGTGCTCCAGAGGAGCCAGGAGGGGACTAGGAGAAGGGGGGCAGAGGGAAGGCAGGAGATGAGGCCTTTGAGGGAAACTGAGGCTAGGAGGAGCCGGGTTCTGGGGCCAACCCTCCCTCTGCCACCTTCCCACCCCCAGGGCTGCTTCAGACAGCTTTTGAAAGGCATTCGCACCAACGCATCTGTAGTGGGGGGCGTGGCTGCTGGCTTCGGGGCCCTCGAGGTGAGCTCTCGCTTGGGCTGGGCTGGGGGGGGGCAGAGGCCCCGGGCCCACTCCCCCGTTTCTCTGATCCTTGTGGAGACAGAGCCAAGAAGTCTCGGAGGCCTCTGGGGGGCTGCCCTTGTCTCCCGAATCTCCTGGCCCTCTTGGGCTGCCCTTGCCCCCCAAATCCCCCCAATTCTCCTGGCCCCCTTGGGTT
>JAJPUD010017277.1:12458-31705 GCA_023553655.1 Myrmecobius fasciatus | reverse complement strand
GGGTCTGTTTCTATGGTTCTCTATTCTAGGTGTCTGCCTCCAAGGTTCTGTTATAAATCTGACATTCTAGGGGTCTGTTTCTATGGTTCTCTATTCTAGGTGTCTGCCTCCAAGGTTCTCTACTATAAATCTGACATTCTAGGAGTCTGTTTCTGAGGTTCTCTGTTCCAAGTCTAATGTTCTCAGTGTCTGATTCCAAGGTTCTGTGTTCTAAGTCTGGTGTTCTAGATGTCTGGTTCCCAGGATTTCTAATCTAACATTCTAGGTATCTCTTCCTAAGCTTCTGAGCTTCTTTGCTTTCCTGGGGCTTCTATGACCCTTGTTCCCCTCTGATCTCTCCCTGCTGACCTTTGCACTGGAGGCCTTGTCGGAAGAGACCCTTCAGGAGCTTCTTGCAGGCCTGGCAGACTGTAGGCCGAGTATAACTGTGGATGAGGAAGGTGTGGGGGACCTTGACCTTGGAGAGCAGCAGCTTGTCCAGCTCAATGGGGCGGCCCATGTAGGATGTGGAGGAGGAGGAAGAGGAAGATGAGGGCAGGCGGCGGGAGAACGCCTCCGTTGAGCTGCGGCTCTGTCCAAAAAGAAAGGAGGTCACGGTCCCCTTTCCCCCCTCCAATGCCTGATGGCTCCATGGCCCTTGGACTGAAGTCCAGTTATTTGGGGAGTAGGAAGAAGGAAGAATCCAGGGCCCAAAGCCTGGCTCCTCGGTCTCGGGACCACCCCCGCTGCTCTCGGGACCCCCCACTGCTCCCGGGCCTCCCCCCGCTACTCCCGGCCCCCCACCCCGCTCCCACCAGGGCCCTCACCAGCTCATCAGGCGTGCACGGCAGAGACTCGGACGTGCCCAGCCGCAGAGAGTGCCCGCTGGCCAGCGAGGTGGAGGAGAGGCGGCGCTTTCGGGCCCCGCTACAGTTGTTGGGGATGCTGAAGGCACAGCGCTTGTGGTAATTCAGCCCGCAGCCTGCAGGTGGAGGGGAGAGGTGGGGGAAGGAACATCCTCAGGGGACCGTCCGGATGCTGCCATCCCGGAGCTGCCGCCTCCTCCGTATGTTGAGCATCCCTCCGGACAGCGGTCCTCTCATCCAATCACCTGCCTGGCCCAGGTGTTCTCCAGGAAGCTTTCCCACGCCGGAGGTCGGCCTAGCACCCTTCCAACGGGCTTAATTCTTCCCAGAACACCTCCCCAGATCCCCCCCATCCCCCGTGTCATCCTCAAAGCCACCGACACCCCCACGGCCCCCCTCTTTCTAGGTCCTGCCCATTGCACCCAGGGTGCCTCTGGTCTCTCAGAAGGCTCCCCCAGTTAGAGGCCCCTATCTCTGCCTGTCACAGATCCAGGAGAAGTTCCACCTCTGAGGTGACCCCAATCCGGCCTCCTCCTCCCTCTGCCATTCTCTGGTTCTCACGGCGAGAGCTGCCCAAGGCTTTAGGACTGGCACAAGCAGGACAAAAGCACCCTCGAGTCACCTTTTTTTTTCTAAGAAGCTGTGAGTGGGACAGTGGGAGGGACCCCTCCTCAAGTCCCGGGCTCTGGGACCCTCTCGGATGCTTCCTACTCCTGAGACCGCTACCTTCCCTCTGCCTGCGCTTGCCCGTCGAGACAGGGCCCCCCGGCTCACAGGGCACCCTACCCTTAACAAGCTATGCTTCCTAGCACGGAGGGGCCCTCCGAGCCGGGACCACCTGGACCCCTAGCACAGCCTGTTACCTGGGTGACCCTGAGGAAGTCACTAACCTCTCAACTTTCTAAGAGCACAAGCTGAAGAGCAGGTACTGATCTGTCCTGGTAGGGGCACTTGCTGACCAGGAGCTCCCTACACCAGAGAAATCACAAGTCTGGTAAAAAAAAAAAACCTGGCTAATCAGGCCCTGAGCTCAGTTGTTCCTTGCTGCTACAAGAGCAGCCCCTAAATCTCAGCAGCCCAGCCAGATCCCAGATCACCCTGCCCTAGGTCCGCCTCATCCCGGGCCCCCTCCCGGCTCACCATCGCACTTGAGACCCTGGCGCACCAGGCCGAACAGCATCTCCCCACAGTGGTCGCAGAAGGCGGGCGCCCGGTAGGAGTGCACCGTGAGGGCGTGCGGACGGATCTGGAAGTCCTCGAAGGTAGCAGACGCTGAGGAGGGGGGTGAGTCATGCTTAGGACTTGGGAGGAGGGGACAGGATGGGGGACCCAGCCCAGCGGCAGCGCTGAATAAAAGCTCGTTTCCTTCCTTTGCTTCTGATGGGCAACAGAGACCCCTAGAAAGGCTCTCGGGGGGCCCTGAGCGGGACAGAGGCCCCCCAGCCCTTATTCACTATCTGACCGGGGCAAGTAAGTTCTCGCCTCAGTTTCCCCTTCTGTCAAACGGAGGAGAGCTCAAAAGGGTCCTTTCCAGTTCCGACCTTCTAAGACCCTGAGATGACAAGGTCTCCGTGACAGGGGCCCCCCAAGCCCCTTACCAGACAGCACCACCTCCACCAGGTCTCCCTCCTGTATGTCCCCCGCAGAGCGGACCAGCTGCAGCAGGTTGGCGGAGGCGGGGTCGTGCTTGAAGAGCAGGATCTTGTCATAGAGCCCATAGAAGCCACACTCGGGGAACTGGGGGAGGGGAGCCGGCTCTTAGGGAATCTCCAGGTCAGGAGCTCCCAGGGCGGGGCCCATTTCCCCCGGAAACCCGAGGACCCCAAAACCTCTGCCCCTCCCTTCCCCCACCCTGGCCCCCCAACACACAGACCAGGTGTTCTGGGCAGTCAATGCAAAGTGCAGAAGGGGAGGGGAGAGCGGGACACCTGGGGTCTCCTCTGGGTTCTGGGGCAGGCAGGAAAGCCTAGTGATCCCAACCCGGACCCTCTCCCCCACCCCATTTCCTTCCGGATTCTATTGTTCTCCAAACACCTGGCCTGAAGCCCAGCCTGGGGGGGGGGGATGGCAACAATAACAGCGGAGGAATCAGGACCCAAAGCCAGGGACTGGGCAAGGGGGGGGGGTTCTGGGCTCTGACTTAAAAGGGAAGAAAGGACTAAGTGCCCCCCCACACCCGCCCCCGGCCCCCAGGGTTCATGCACACATCACTGTCCCTGATCGGCCTCCACCCACAGCCCACAGATGGGGAGGGGGGGTCAGGAAGTGAAACCGGCTAGAAACAGAAAATGAAACCAAAGCAGGTAGAGCCTCGGGGAGAAGGTGTAAACACGCCCGACAGGAGGGGGCTGGCACCTGTCCCCAGCCCTGACATCTCCCGATTGTCTGTTCTAGATCCCTTCCCATCCCTGGCCTCCCCTGTTCTAGGCTCCCTCCCAGCTCTGACACCCTCTGTTTTAGGCTCCCTCCCAGCTCTGACCTCCCCTGTTCTAGGCTCCCTCCCAGCCCTGACCTCCCCTGTTCTAGGCTCCCTCCCAGCCCTGACATCCCCTGTTCTAAGCCCCCTCCCAGCTCTGACATCCCCTGTTCTAAGCTCCCTCCCAGGTAGGACACTCAGATATTCTCGGTGCATGCTGGTCTATGACATTAAAATGATTCTCCCCCATTGTCTGCCTCCCTGCCCCCTCTCAAACCCTTCTTGGTTCTGAGTGAGCTTACCTGTTTGGGGAGGCAGAGTTGGGCTGGCAGGGAGAAAGCACGGCTCAAGCACACACTCACCGACGCACACACAAGTTTCACACACACAATCACACACACACACTCACATACACAGTCACACTCACGGACACACACAATCACACACAATCACACACACACGCGCACACTCACAAGTTTCACACACACAATCTCTCACTCTCACTCACACTCACTCTGGACCTCTCCTCCCCAAGCCTCCAGATCCCTCCCTCTCTGGGACCCCACTTCCAGCTTCCACCAAACCGAGGGGGGGCGGGGAGCCCGGAGCGGGTCAGCGCCCTAACTCCTCTCCCCACCTGGGCTCGCCGGCCCCACCCCCCCCCCTCCGCACACCTGGCCGGGGCTCACACACCCTCCCCCAGCTCCCTCCCCCAGAACGCGGCTTGTAGGAACTCGCCGCGGGCCCTGGGCTGCCCCCACCCAGGCGCTGCTCCCCAGCCCCCTTCCAAGGAAGGAGCCTTGTCCAGGGGGGTCAGGAGGCCTGGGTTTAAGGGTGGCCGTGACCCGGGCCTCCCCGTGGGGGAGGGGGAGGTAGCAGCGCCCCTTCTTCGGCTCCAGGGACCCCGGGAGCCCCCTCCCCTTCCCCAGTCCCCAGCCCCACACCTTCTGGTCCACGATGGAGCACGCCAGCTGCTTGACGTGGGCCAGGTCCGAGGCGGCGGGCAGCAGCACGAACTCGCGGGTGAGTCCGATCTGAATGTGGAAGGAGACCCCGCCGGAGCCCGGGGCCAGCAGCAGGAGGGGCGGCGTCTGCTGCTGCTGCTGCTGCTGCTGCTGCAGCGACAGCTCGGGTCCCGCGTGGGCTGGGGGCGGCGACCCCGGCCCCGGAGACTGCGGGAGCCCCGCCGGAGGGGAGGAGGCGGCGGGGGAGGCCATTGGGGGGATGCGATGGAGGGGCGCTCGGCCGCCTCACGCCCACATCCACTTGCGATGGTGGGAAGGGGTCGCGTGGATCGGGGGCAGGGAGGTGCACCCTTGAGTCAGGATTCCCCGCGCCTGGGGGCTCGGCCGGCTCGGAAGAAGAGGGATGGGGCACGGGGAGGGGGACCCCGGGTGGGAAAGGTCCGGACACCCCCGCGGGGCCCCCACGCGGGCGGAACGATTCGGACTCTGGGGGCCCGGGGGAAGTTTTGGGGGCGCGGGGGTTACCGGGTGGGCTCGGGCTCGGCGGGCGGGGTCGCTTCGAAGGGGGAAGGCGGGCGGGGGTCGCCGGACTCCTTTCCCGCCCCCGCCCCCGCCCCCTGAGCTCGGAACTTTGTAACTCGGCAGCGGCGGCGGCGGCGGCGGCGGCGGCCCAGGAGGAAGTGTCCTGACCGACGGCACAAGCAGCCAATCAGCGTGGCCTGGGGTGACGTCAGCGTCCTGGAGGGGGGGGGCAGGACCCAGGGGCCCGGCTTGGGGCCCGGGGACCCCGCTGCCCCTAAAGCTCCGGCTGGGTCTCCAGGAGGGGACCGGCCTGCGAGGGCACGGGCAGTCCTCTCCCCGGGTCCGGAGAGTGAGGCTGGGGGCCCCCAGGCCGACTCCTCCCCCACATCCCGACCACGCCCCGCCCAGGTCCCGGAAACAAACTTTCCCCACGCGTGGGGCCCCGGCCCGCCCAGCATAACCCCCCTCTGCCCGGGCTTCAGAGCCCAGGACGCCCCGGAGGAGGCCCCCCCCGGGGTGGTGGGTGGGATGCCCGTGGAGCCCTAATTAGACCCTGCCCCCCACCGCAGGGGTGGGAGCGGCGGGGGCCACCAGGGCCGTAGTACTGAGCCCCGAAATCCTCCGGCTTAACTTGGAAGGGGGCGGTGGGAGGCTGGAGGTGCTCCAGGGAGGAGAGGCTCGTCAGAGGGCGGAGATTTGGGGGGGACCGAGCGGGAAGTGGTCTGGCTGACTGCCCCCAGCCGTCCAGCGCGGACTTCAGACGGTAGCGGAGGACTTCAGAGACAGAAAGCCTTTCGCCCCCGAGAACGCCCCTGTGCTCCCCCTTTCTTTTCCCCCGCCCCCCGGGGTCTTTTCCTCCTCTGAGAACGGGGGCCCCTCTCCAGGTCCAGACCCCCCCCTCCCCGCTCCAGCTGGCCAGGCTCTCAGCCGGGGAGCGGGGGCTTCCAATGGCCACTCCTTCCTTTCTGACATTTCACCCTAAAAAGCCCGTGCTAAGCGAGCCCAGCGAGGCCCCGCTGTGGGGGGCAGAGGGGTGCTGGGGGAGGGGAACGAGGCTGCCCCTGGCTCCTTGCTTCTGGAGATAGTGTGGCTGTTTATGCCACATCCGGGCCGCCGGGGGAAGGAAGTCTAGGGCTTCAGCCTGAAACCCTGGCCAGCACGTGGGGAGAGCTGGGGCGGAGGGGTGGTCTGCGCCCCGCTGAAGTCCTCCAACCCAAGGGGCCTCCCAGCCCCACCTTCGTGGCCTCCTGAGACAGGCTCCACCCGGGGCGGGGGCGCCACACTGCAGCAGGCCCAGGTCCGGGCCACTCCCAGCCCAATCTGTTTTCTATCTGCACAAGGAGGGACCAGATGGTACCTGAGATAGCCCTGGGTCCCCCCCAGCGGTGTGAGCTGCCCCAGGCCGGGGGAGGGGGTCCTTTGGGCCTTGGGGCACAGCCTCAGTGTGGGCAGGCTAATGAGAAGCGGCTGCTCCCCAACTTTGGGAAGAGAACCGATGGATGGGCAGGCTGCGGGCCCTTGGCACCGTGTCCAGGTCTCTGTCCCAGGAGGCCTTGGGGAGACACGGTTCCTCGACTCCACTTCCTCCCACCCCACCCTCCCCCGAGTCACAATCCCCCTCAGCTCTGCCTCCTCCCTTCTCCCTGAAGACCTCACCCACTCTGAAGCCCCGTCCCTCACAGGGATCCCCTCGCCCCCCAAAATCCCAGGCCCTCAATCCAAGAGTTCTCCAGAGACAGCCAGTCTTATTCCAAAGGTTTTATTGAGGCAGGTCTTCACATACAATGGGGGGAGGCAGGAAGAAGGCTGGGTGAGGAGGGGGGAAGAGCTGAAATGGGGGAGTGAAATAAATATACAAAGAAAAGCTGGGGAACCCTGGGGGGGGAGGCAGACGGACAGACTATCACACAGTGATAACAACCAAAGGAAGGGGGCTGGGAAGGCTGGGGGATGGGAGAGCTGGGCTTCCATTTAAAATTGTATTGATTTATACAGAATATACAGTGTGAAAAAGGGGTTAGAGGGGAAAGAAAGGATTCCACGTTGCTCCCTCAAGTCAATGAGGCGCCCCTCTCGTCCCTTGTGGGCCCCCGGCCCCAGAGGGGTGCTGGGATGGCAGGAGGTGCCCCCCCCCCCCCCCCCCCGGCAGTCGATGCTTCTGGTTTGGGGGAGGGGCTAGTGTCTGCAGTACGGCTGTGTTTCTTAGTGTCAGAGAGGGGCCGCTGTGGCGATCCGGCGACGCCATCTTGGCCCCCCCAACCTTTCCTTCCTCGGGAGGATGTGGGCAGAAAGGTCCTCCAGGTGGTCCATCTCTGCGGCCCCAAAAGAGGGGCCAGCCAGGCAGAGGGAGGGTCTGCCCCTCTCAGCATGACGGGCCCCCCCCCCCTCCACCCAGCCCTATTACTGTGGCTCAAAGACCAATGGAAAGCTCTGGACTCGAGTCCGGGCCCCAGTGGGGGGGAGAGGGGGGGAAAGGAGCCCGTTCCGAAGGGGTGGGGAAGCATCAGGTCCCTTCTGGCTGGAGAGAACGGCTCCCTCCTCAACCCCAGTAGAAATGGGGGAGGTGAGCGAGGAGAGGGCCAGCCCCACGGGCTGCTAGCACCATGAGGCTCGGAGCCGAGGCATCTTGCTCCCCCTTCCAGACGTGGAGTGCAGAAAATCACCGGCTGGAAAACAGGGGAGCCGTGGTGGGCAGAGCCCTGACCCTGCCCAATGAGAACTCCCTCCCGTCCCCCCAGCAACATTAGAAGCACAGCAAGCCCAGCGAGGCAGGACACAGCCACAGAGGGCCCCGGCAGACTCACCTTGGGGGGCCCCCGCCCCGCCCCGCCCTTCCTCGGGGGAGAGGGGGGAGGTGGCGGGGCACGGGACGGGGCGTCATACAAACACCTTGGCCAGGGCATCGGCCCCGGCGCTGGCAATGAGCGCCTTGCTGGGATGGCAGGCCACGGCGTGAATGGCTTCCTCGTGCTTCTTGCGGTGTGCGGTGATCTCCTGCACGCAGGTCTTATTGTCCAGGCTCCAGAGGCGGAGGGAGCAGTCGTGGCCTTGGGGGGAAGGAGCCGTGACCAGAGTGCAGCCTCCTTCCCGTCTGCCCCTGCACCGGCCCCTCGAGCCCCCAGGCTGACCCCCGCCCCGACCATCCCAGGCCGGCTCCAGCTCCTTTCCTCTAGGCCAGGCCCTTCTGGCCCACTTTGGCGGATGCCTCACCCCCACAACTCTGTTCTACTCTCTCCCTAGGTCCAAAATAAGCCCCCTTCCCTGGCCAGGACGCTTTGCCCGCCCCCCAGAGCCCGAAGAACTTACTTCCGGACATCAAGAAGACCCCGTTCGGGTCCACAGCCAAGCAGGTGACTGCATCGAGGTGGGCAACCATCGAGTGCACAGATTTACCTGTCCAGGGAAGAGAGCGGGTACAAGTGTGGGTGCCCTCCCCGTGCGCACACCTGCCTCAGCGCGGGCCGGGAGAGGTGGGGGCCGCGGGGCACCCGCTCCTACCTGTCCGATTGTCCAGAAACCGGATGCCTCTGTCATCGTGGGCAGTAATGGTGAGGGGCTGGTTGGGGTGGCTCACCACCTGGTTGATCTGTGTGGGCCCTGAAAGGAGCAGAGGGCGTGAAGGACAAGAGCGAGAGGACCGGAGAGAAAGCCACACCCGCCCAGGGCCCCCTTCGGTCCCCCCTAGCACTGGGCCTCAGTTTTCCCTGTGAAATGGGAGGTTTGGACAGCCCGGGGCCACGTTCAGTGTAACTTAGAGGGCTGGGGTCCGACCTCCAGGGGGCGCTGTTGGGCCTGCCTCAGTTTCCCTCCCTGTCCCATGGGGAGAAGAACAGGACCTCCCCCCCCCCCCGGGGGAAATGGGCCGCAGCACAGGGAGTCTGCTCAGGGCCAGGGCCCCGCCAAGCCCTGCCCCCGCTCACCACTGCTCCCTCGGGACTCCAGGGTGAGAAGGGCGCTGCCGGTCTCCAGGTTGTAGAGGACCGTGTCACCTGAGCGGAAGGAAGCGACCGCCTGGGCCGGCTCTGTGCTGGTGAAGGCCACGGAGGTGGGGATCCCATGCTCTGTCCGGGGCGAGAGAGGGGGAGCTGGCCACGCCTCCTCCCGCCCCCACCCCCAGCCCCCCCAAGCCAGGCTCTGTGTTCTTGGAGGAGGGGGGCTCTCCCTCCCCCCACTCACCGCCAGCCGTGTGGAAAGTGCACAGGCAAGTGGGGCTGTGGCCGCTGGGGTCCCAGATGCGAATGGTGCCGTCCGCAGAACAGGAGGCCAGGCGGTGTGAGGCGGGGCTGAAGGCGAGACCCCACACGGCGTCCCCGTGGCCCTCCAGGACGCTGCTCAGCACGCCGGGGTCTAGGCCCAAACCAGAAGTAGGGGCCGGCGGTCAGGGCCGGCCCAGGCGGACTCCCCCCGTCCCTCCCAGTCGGTGGTGGAGGGCCCTGGCTGAAGTGGGGAGGGGTCCCAGCACATCCTGACTCGCTGCCGGGGCACACCAACGCCCTCTGGCCCAGCCCGGCTTCCAAAATGGGCTCTGGAGCACGAGAAGCATGATCCACAGCCTAGGCTCGGTCCCCGGGAAGGGGCCGGGGGTCGGGGCCCTTGACCCCCGAGGGAGGAGGGCGGCACCTCACCATAGCCATCGTAAGGGTCCATGTTGAGGTCTGGGATCCTCCAGCAGTGGATGCGGGCGTCCACCCCCCCGCTGTAGCAATGCTCACTGTGACTGCCCATGGCCACTGCCAACACGGGGCCCCTAGAGGGGGGAGGGGAAGGATGGCAGGTGAGGGGGACAGGCAGGAGACAGACAGGAGCGGGGGGAAGGGGCAGGACGGCATCACAGTTCTCCTCCCCAGAGTCCCCAGGGCATCAGGGACCGCAGGCAGGTGCCCCCCACTTGCCCCTTCTCGGGAAACAATCATAAGAACGGAACACCCGTGTCCGGGGTGCCCCCACACACAACACCCTCCCTCGAGCTCGGGATGCTGGGAGGACTCCCATCTTGGAGATGAGGGCACAGAAGCGGGCAGTCGGGGGCCACGGCTATGGGCACGGTGGTGCCCCCCAGCGGCCTCCCAGCAAGCATGCCGAAGGAGAGGCCCCCATTGCCCACCTGTGGGCCCGGAAAGCGTGGATCGGCTCCACATCCAGAGCAGCGTTCCTGCACAGGAGAGAGCACACGGGGGTCAGTGGGCAGGCTGCGGGCCCCCGCCGCCCCTTCCCCGGGCCCCCACTCACTTCTTGGCCGTCACAGTCTTCTGTAGGTTCCAAAGCTTCAGGGTGCCGTCCTCCGAGGCCGTGAGCAAGGCTGACTCGCTGTGGTGGAAGGCCAGCGAGCGGATGCCGTCGTAGTGGGAGCGGAGGGTAAATTTGGGGTTCCAGGTCTTCTTGAAGGCATCTTTGCTGTCAGAGAGCTGGGGGGAGGAAAGGCAAGGAATCTCTGCATTGCCCAAAGACATGGGGCCCCCAGACAAGCCACCCATCCCCCGATCTGCTCCTTCACCATTTCTGGGGCCCCCCTCAGGTTTTAGAAAAGAGGGCCACAAAGGAAGCAGCTCTCACATACATAGATATTGGGGAGGGGGCAGAAGTGCAGCAGCCGCCTCCAGTCTCGGGGGGACAGATATTTGGCCCTGCTGCTCTGCCCACTTGGGGCCAGAAACCCCCAGCAGCCTTGGCTCCCCCAGATGCCAGATTACTGGCTGGGGTCACTGTGCCCTCTCCAAATCCAGTTCACAGACTGAGGGTGAGAGCCACCCCCCACCCTGGGAGCTCACCCCCACCCCCACCCCTAGGGACAGCGGCTTCTGTCCCGGTGGCCAGAGGGGCCCCAGCCTCGGCTCCCACCTTCAGTGGAGGGTCATCAGCCTGTCCCTCCCCTGCAGCCCCTTCCCAGGCTCCTCTCCTCACCAGCCCCAGATCCAGGGCCACCTCCTCCAACCCCCTCCTCTCACGGGGAGGCTGAACGGTCAGGCCCCCCTCTAGGCGGCAGCCACGGAGGGCGAGGACCCCTCCCTGTTTTAGAATCAGGATGAGGTCTTGGGGGCCCGGGGTCGGGTCCCAGGCTCTGACTCAGGCTGCCCTGTTAAGCCTTGGGGGGTCCCCACACTCACGTCACAGCTGAGGTCATTGTCGTTGCTGACGGTGAGGTCGGCCAAGTCCCCCAGGCTCACCTCTCCGCCCCCAATAGTGTCCATGATGAAGACGTCGGAGGAAAAGCCAAGGGAACCTGCAGAACACACCCCGCTTGCTGGAGGCCCTGGGCCGGGCCTGCAGACTCTTCCTGCCGCTGCTTCGGCCTGACCGCTGACCCGCCTGCCCCTTCTAGGGGTCCTCCCAGGAGCTCCCCACCATCCCGGCACAAAGCGCGCTGACCGGAAGGCTCTCCTACCAGTCCAAATCCTCCTCCCCCTGCCCCCTCCAAGTCCCTCCCCATCCCCAAAGGCAGAGGGGAGAGCACCAGAGCCCCAGCACCCTCACCGTCATGAGGCCGGGGCTGTGGCGTGCCAGGGGGCGGGCCGGTGCCTTTTGGGGGCAGCCCATCGACATCCCGAAGATCAGCCAGCATGCCCTGCAGTTTCACCCGCCGACTCTCTGCCCAGGGTGGGAAAGGAAAGCCAGAGGGGCTGAGCCGCTGGGCTCCTCGGGGCTCCCACTCCCGGGAGGAAACAGCAGCCCGAGCTCACCTGCCCCCCCAGGGTCCCCAAGCAACATAAGATGCCCAGATGGGGCAGACCTGGAAGTCCATCCCCACGCCCCCGGAAGCAGAGCGGGGGAGGTGGGCCACCAAAAGGCAGGGAGAAGAGGCTTTGCCCTCACCCCCCCGCCTCAGGCCATCCTCCCTCTTCTTCCGGCCCCCATGCTGCTTGAAGCCTTGGGAAGTCTGGCCCGCAGCCTTCTCCCTCTCCCCCAGGCCTCCCTCCAAGGGCAGAGGTCGAGCCTGCAGGCTTCCTCTAGGTCTCCAGAGGAGACTTCAGGAAGCCTGCCCCGCAGAGGAAGCCCAGCACCGGGGCAGGAAGCGGCTGCCGACTGGGCCAGGAGAGGCCTGGGGAGGCCGGGCCTCCCACGACCCCCTCTGCTTACCCAGCTCAGTGCCATCTCCGGAGCGGCGCGCCTCAGCAGACCCTTCCCCGTCCTCCCCGGAGCCCAGGAAGTCGAACTCGTTGATGGCGTCCTCAGAGTCTTCATCGTCATCTTCCTCGTCCATTTCTGGGACCAGGGGCTTAGACGATAACTGAGGGAACAGGAAAGCAGGGGCTGAGGGCTGGAGCTGCAGGACACCTGGGGGGGGGGGGGAGACCTCTGCCAATCCAGCAGGTCTTGGACAAGGGCCCAGACAAACATGCAGACAAACGCGCCTCCCCATCCCACGCACGGTCGGGGCTAGCTCTAGACCCAGCCTTCAGTGCTCTTCCCTCTGAAACCATGGACTGGGCTCATCTATCCGGCTCTCCCTCAAAGGCACCAAGCACAGAATGCCTGAAGGCCCCTCGGCCAGCTTAAGTCACCCCCCCATCACTCCAAAGAACCGAACCCACAACCAGGAAGCCGACCCGATGGGCTCCCGACTAAGACCCGACCAGGGTCCCAGCTCGGACAAGCCCGGCGCCTCCCTCCCATCTCGGACCTCCCCTCCTCTCTGTCTTCTCTCCCTTGCCAGACCCTCAACACATGGAAGGCTGAGTGAGGGCCTGCTCGAGGGGAGCCCAAAGCAGGCCAGGCCGAGGCTGGCCGGGCCTGAGGTGAGGCTGAAGTGGGCCAGGCCTGAGGCCGAAGTAGGCCGGGCCCAGGCCGGCCTCCCTCACTCCCGCTGCTCTGGGGTGCCAGGGGGCACACCTTGACCCGCTGCTTCTTGGGCTGCATGCTCTCCAGCTCCTCCTCCTCGTCGCTGTCCTCCTCCTCACAATTCTGCAGGAATGGGATCTTCTCCAGCACGGAACTTCCCAGCCGCTCCGCACCTTCCTTGCCTGCAGCGTTCCTGTCCAAGACATGAGTGGGGGGCGTAGCCAGAGCTCATCCCATACCCTGAGCCCACCTGTCTCCCCCCGCCCTAGCCAGGCCACCCTTTCTGAGGTCTGCCCAGAGACACGGGGGGCCCGGAGCCAGACTGCTGAAACCCGGGGGTCCTAGGGAAGATGAGGCCCACATCCCCAGCAGAACGCCCTGGGTGGGCTCGCTAGTCCGAGGCCCACACGTCAGCCCGGCAGCCTTCTGACTTGGCTGCTGCTGCTGCGGGCCGAAGACGTGCTCACCCCCCACACGTGATGTTTATAAATCCAAAAACTGAGTCGTGACCACGGCAACACCCAGACACGTCTGCCGGAGCTCAGATGCACCGCAACGCCTGGCACATAGTAGGGGCTTAACGACCGGTCCCCAGAAGCGCGATGCAGCCAGCAATCAGCTTTGGGACGTGGCGAAGGAAAGGGAAGCGAAGGGACAGACCCAGGCAGAAATCGGGACAAAGGCAGAGTCCTCACCTCTTGATCTGCTCCTCGATCTGCTTGGCCAACACGGACTCCCCCGTGGGAAGCCCACCAGGGCTGCTATCACCCGGCTCGGCTGCACCATTCAGCTCCACGGAGCGGCCCAGCAGTGAGCGCACGCGCTTCGAACGCATGTCCAAGATGGTGTCCGTGTAGCCCACCTCCTCCAAGTACCTTTGAGGAAGGAGGACGGAAGGTGCTTTGGGGAGGAGACCCCTAGAGAGCTCAGAAGCTCCAGACCTCAGGCAAAGCCAAGGAGGGGAGGGCAGGGGCCTCCCCTCAGACAAAGGGGAAGCTCTTCCCTCTTCTTTCTGCCCCCCCTCCCTCAGCCCAAGAGGAGGATCAAAGTGGGAGTTACGTGGCTTTCAGAGGGTCAGCCGCAGGGAGGGATGGGTGGTTGGGAGAGCCCCTCTGTGTTTATCACCCAGGACCTCAGCCCTGCGGCCTTCAGAGGCCTTCTGGGCCGCCCCGCACCCCTCAGACACTCACTGTCGGAGCAGCTGCCGGCCCTCCTTCCACACCAGCTGGCTGCTCTCCAAGGAGACTGGCTCCACAGGCCCATTGGGAACTGAGCAAGGAGAGAGAGGGGCTCAGGACAGCGGCCGGCCCACCCCGCACGGCCCCACCCATCCAGAGGGTCAGGGCTTGGGAAGGAGCCCCGGCCCCGCCAATCTGCCTCCCTGAGAAAGCCAGTCCCTCCTCCCTCCAGGAGTCAGCTCCGCACACCTTGCTCCAGCACCTCCGACTTCTTCTCCCCTTGGTTCGATTCCGTCCCAAACTTCAGTTTGTGATACTTGGCTCTGGAAGAAAAGGAGGCTGTCAGCGAGGCCGTCCTCGGTGGGTCGGCGGGCTTTCGTTTCTAATCAGACGAGAACACCAAAGCCCCGGTGCGAGGGCACTAGGGCGTAAAGGGGTTCTGGCCCCAAAGAACTTTGGGCCTGCTGGATTAACTCAAACTTGAAAGCTGGGAGGGCCTCTGGAAGGCAGGCTTGGCATTCCAGGCCCTGCACTTGGCATCTGGTCACCTTGGACGAGTCCTTAGCCTTCCCTCAAAGGAAAAGGAAGGAGGCCAGTCTGGATAAAGGCTTTTTCACCTGGGGTGCCAGGGACTGATTTCAGGGGCTCCCTGAATCACAAATAGTGTTTTGTCACTGCCTTGGTGCTGCCTTTCCTAGACGTCTCCAGACTGACTGCCCAAGGGAGGTAAAGGAGCCCAGAACCATCTCCAAATCCCCCAGGGGACTCTGTGACGGGGCAAGAGCTTGGCCTAGGGTCTCCTCCCATCGGGGCGGCTCCCCCAGGCAGCAGTCGTCCCTCCTCTTGGGGAAGCAGGGCTGCCTAGCCACCTGGGCAGAGAGGAGCCTCAGTTTCCTCCTCTGTAAAACAAGCCCTTAGGGGCCCCCAGCTCCAGGGTGGGCCACAACTCCCCATCCCCAAAGCTGCAGCATCTTGGATGAGACCCAAGAGTGTGGGGGGAATGCTGGCAGCCCTTCAGTGTGGGGGCAGTGGGGCCTGGAAGAGAGCCGGCTTCAGAGGGCCATGGGCACCGCTGCCAGGGCCAAGCTTCCTGTCCCAAGGGCAGAGGGAAGAGCGCGGGAGGCTGGCTTCAGATTAATACGCAGAAAATCTTCCTGACTACCAGAGGCGTCCAAGGGGACGCCTTGGGAAGTAACGGGCTCCCCCTCTCGGAAGCTGGGCTCCCGCTGCGAATGGTGGCACTGAAAGCTCCACAAAGTCACCGTTCCAAAGCCGATCACTGTATCAGTGATCCCCCCAAGCCCCGGGGAGAAGGAGCCAGGATTAGCAGCTGGGACCCCGGCCCTGCCCTGCCCAACACCTGGGACTCGCCTGTCCCAGACAATCGGCTAGCCTCTGTAGCCCCCAACCTGTTACCCCGGAAAACAGGGATGGGACCAGAGGTCCACCACAGCTTTCGACCAGGCTCTCAATGCTCGTGTAGCCAGGTCACTTCTCGTTCCGACTTCCACATGGTTTTCTAACCCTCTAGCTGGTTATATATCAGTGTCCAGGCTCCCCAAGTGGACCAAAAAGCCCTCTGGAAGCAGGGATTTCTCTCCTCATGTCCTCGGCCACGGCTTTGGCGCTGGCGCTAACGTGGCCAGACTGTGTAGTCCAGACAGGCCCTCCACGCTGCCAGTCGGCAGATCTGCTCTCCCCACAAAGCCCCAGACGCACTCCTGGCCGGGCCGGCCCGTGAGCAGAGCCAGGTGCCCCCGCACTCCCTCCAGCTCCGATTCTGCCAAGGAGAGCCAGGGTATGTGGGCGGGGGGAGGGGAAGCTCACCCACCGTTCCTGCTTCAGTGCAAACTCTAGCATTTTGATCCGCCGAACCAGGTCTGTCTTAAGGTTCTCCTGTCCCTTTCTCTCCCCCTGGAGAAAAGCCACCTGGGCCTGTGAGGAGGAAACAAGGAGAAGTCAAGGAGCACAAGAAATCATTTACCCCGAGACACCTCCGGGTTCAAAGCAATATAAGATCAAGAGCCACTGATGGTCAGAGCTGTCTGGCGTGGTGGGAAAGAAGGGAGGAGGAGGAGGAGGAGGAGGAGGGGGAGGAGGAGGAGGAGGAGAGGGGGGGAGGGGTCTCCTATCTCTGGAAGCCTTTAGGTAAGAACCAAACCGCTGCTGGCAAAGAGTCCTGCTGGCTTTTGTCTGGCTTAGTCACCTGCCCAGAAGTCCTTTTCAGCGCCAGCTCCTTCTAGGCCTGGGCTGGCTCTCGGAATGACCACAGCAAACCCCCACAAACCAAGGGGTGCTTGGTAGCCCCGAGCTGAGCTGACCGGGGGTCCCACATTACAGGACGCCCCAACCAAGAGGCTCAAGGGAAAGTCAGGGGAGAGATGCTTGAAGAGACAAGGCACTCTGGGAGGCCCTTCCAGGACTCTTGGGAGGAGGCTCCCCAGGGACTCCCGCTGAGCCCAGCTCGCCCAGCATCGGCCCTCCACCAAGCCATCCTGCTCCTTCTCCTGCCCTGGTTAGGAGAGGATTGAGCCCCGGACTAGGGAGCTAGCCCCCCCCCCAGCATCCGTACCCTCCATCCACATCCCCACTCAAGTTGCCAAGTGACGCTCTTACGCAGTCCTCCTCCCCGCACTCACACCCCAGGCTTCTGGCCCGACCTTACACATCTTTCAGAGTCTGCCCTGACCCTTCTGCTTCCCGACCCAAACTCCATGTCCACAGCTTGCTGAAAGTGGGCCCCATGTTTGCCTTCCCCGGAGCTTCCTGCCTTGGGCTAGGGGTGTCTCTGAGACCTCTCTAAGGGTTGGTGAGTGAACTCAGCGTGGGGCAGCCCCTTCTTCGGGGTCTAGTCCTGCCCATTCACCCAAACAGAAGGGAAGGGCCTGGGGCTGGGGGAGGGGAGGGGGCAGTACAATAAACCAACAAAAAAAGCCTACAGCGTCTACAGAGCTTTCACTAAGGCCTCTTCTTCCTCTTCCCTCCCACCTCCCAGATTACTGTAGGCAAGCAGGAAGAAACCTTCCCCCATAGACCCAACTCCGTGAAATCACCCCCGATTCTGCCAACCAAGGGGACGAGGAGACCCACGTGGAAAGTGGAGGTGTGGGGCAGCTGGGTGGCGCAGTGGGTAGAGCACCAGTCCTGAAGTCAGGAGGACCTGAGTTCAAATCTGGTCTCAGACACTTAACATTTCCCTAGCTGTGTGACCCTGGGCAAGTCACTTAACCTCAATTGCCTCAGCAAAAAAAAAAAAAAAAAAAAGAAAGAAAGAAAGAAAGAAAATGGAGGTGAGGGGGATGCTTGTCCCTGCCCAGGGATGCTTCACACACACACACACACCCCCTCTCTTTGCAGGATCCCAGTTTCCCAGACTCCCACCCACACCCCCACCCACCCAGTCAGAGCCAGAAATGTCTCCCGCTTCTCTTCCTGCTGTTCCTCTCTCTCCTTCCTGTCTGAGACACAACCAGCTGGCTGGTGACTAAGCCAGGCTCCCTCTCCTCAGGAGCAGGGTGAATGGAGCCCTAAATGTCTTCAATGAAATCCGGTCACCCCACCTCCTCATCCCATGGCCTCTGCCCCCAGCACCCTGGGAAGGGAGGAAGCCCCCGGAATGGTCTTTTTCCTCCTGCTCTTAGAACTACTTCTCTTTCCGAATGCAGCTCCTCCCCCTGGAAGGCTTCCCTTGTGTCCCTGCTGCACTGCATCTCAGGGACACTTACACAAGGGTGCTGTCTCCTTGGAGGGCAGGACTTTCACTTTTCCCCTTTGGATCCCTAGTGCCTGGCACACAGTAGGTATTTAATGTCTTAACTTACGGAGCCTCACTTAGTAGGAGATTACCCCACGAGTTGAATGCTCCTGATCACAAAGCTACATGGGAGATTGGAACACAGGTCCCCGTGTTCAGGGCTCCCATTGCTCTGAGCCGCTGCCCACCCATTTGGTCAGTCCAGGAAAAGGCAGGACTGGGCCTCATGGGATTATGACCAGGCCTGAGGGAGCTGCCTCAGAGAGCAGACCCCGGGTTCAAATTCTGCCTCAAACCCTAGTCCCCACCTCCCAGGGTGCTCTGTCAACCCTCTCTGTGCAGCGGCCCTGGAAGTGTCCTCCTGGAAAGCCCTGTCCCATGGGACTCCCAGAGACCAGCTCAAGCAGCTTCTCCTCTCCTCCAGACAGCCCCCCTGTAAAGTGGGCACAATCCTTGGGACCCAGGCCCAGGAAAAGCCTGGAAGTCTGAGAGCATCTTGGGGGGGGGTGGATGTACATAAAGGAAGGGCAGGAAAGGAAGGGACTGGGGGGAGTGTCCCCTTTGCCCCCACATTTAAAGATAAGCTCTGGGAGGCCCAAAGGGATGACCCTGAGCCCACTAGGCCCGGCCCGGGAGGGTCTCTGACAATAAAGTGCCTACTGGATTTGGGACGGAAAAGGCCGTCCCGTGCGGGCCCTGCTTCCTTTTCCTTCCTCCCCATTTCCCCAGCACAAGGTGACAAATCCGGCCAGACCTTTGGAAGGCCAGCACCCATTTAACTCTGCAGGCTTGTTTGCTGCCTTGGAGGAGGGAGGGAGAATTTGGCCCCAATAGGGAAATCTATCTTTGGGTGTCTTTGGAAAGACAAAATACACTGAGGCAGCAAGAACACTGCTGTGGCAGGAGTCACGCCCCTCCCTCAAATCCTTATTCCTGTCATTGCTGGGGTGCTGCCCTCCCTGTCCCCCTCACTTGGGGGGCTGTGACCCCCAACTTCCTTCCAGGACCACCACTGGCCCCCTAGCAGAAAGAAGGGGGAGTTGCCAAGAAGCACATTCAGGTTCCTCCTAAGAGCAGCCTCGGGAAAAGGGGTGCCCCTTCCGAGGCAGGGGGCGCTGCTTCCACACCCGCGGAAGCAAACCGGTGCCCTGATCCCCTTTTCCATCCTCCCCCTTTCTCCCTTTCTCTCCAAGGCCCCTAAAGCTCTGGGGGTAGGGGGCAAGGGTCTCCCCCCGAGCAGGCAGCATCTCGGGTACCCGTTTCTTCCCTTTCCTCCCCTCCAGGACCCCCCCCCCTTCTCCATTCCAACAGGCCCCATGAATGCGGGGGGAGGGGGGTCCTCCTGCTTCGGATTCCCCCCGTTGTGGGGTGCGCCCGCCCCCCCCCAGAGTCTCACTTCTCACCCAGTGTCTCATGTTAGGAAAGAAAGAGGGTGTGGGAAGAGCTGGGGTGGGGATCTCCGAGTCCCCTTCCCTCAGGGGCCGGGGGTTGGAGGGCTCATTCCCACCCCCTCACCCTCGCTGAGTAGTTAGGGGTGGCTTTCTGATGTCCGACCCTCTCCTCCCCGGCAGGAGTGTGAGCCCGGACCTGGGGGTCGTTCCCTGCTCCCCCCTCTCCCGCAGGAGCAGGAGCCCGGGCCGTGGGGGGGGGGTCGCTCCCCCCTCCCCTCCCCACCCCGCTCCCTCCAGCGGGGAGGGGGAGGGGGGTGGCGGCCATTGCTCTCCAAGATGGCGGCGGCGGCGGCGGCGGGTGAGGGGCCCGGGGCTCTGGTAGCGGCGGGGGGCGGGCCGG
>JAJPUD010017276.1:19035-30955 GCA_023553655.1 Myrmecobius fasciatus | reverse complement strand
AGAGACGGAGAGGGAGAGAGAATATTTATCAAATACTCACCTTGTGTGAAATTCAGGAAATACAAATACAAGCAAAAAGAAAAAATGATCCTGTCTTCAAAGAATACCACCCCACATAGGGAACTGAAATGGGGAGGGGGTTAGAAAGAATATATCTACTATTAAGGAGACTGGGGCTCCAAGATGGAGGGAGTAGGGGTCTGGAGTAACATGGTCTGGTCTAAGTTTGAAAAAGAGCATGATGGGTGATGTAGGTGCTTTGTAAAATGAAGATATCCACAGCATCTAGTGTAGTATTTGGCAAATGATAGTTAAAACATACATCTAAATGGAATTTAGTATTTTTTTTATTAATGTTACAGACAGCATTTGAGTGAATGGGTTTTATTGTTATTGTTATTATTATGGATGGTTTCCCTCATTTGTAAGGAAAAATGCTAGGCCCAGGACATGTATTTCTATTGTTATTATGCCCAATGCACCTTACTCTACCCAGGATTCCATTATTCAGCAACCTGGAACCATTAATTACGATAATTATAAAAATGAGTACTTAAGCTGGGAGGGAGCTGTGTCCCGTTCCCCCACCCCCTTTATAGGCAGTTTTCATTCTACTCTCAGATGGCTGAAAAATGCAAATCACCCCTCTCAAATCCCTCCCATTTCTATTTTCTCCTTTATCTCTCTTCATTCTTTCCTTCTTCATTTTCTCCAATTTCCTTCTCTTCCATTATTTTCTTCCTTATGCTTCTCTTTTCCTTGGTTTTCTTTTTTGTCCCTCCTTTCACAAATCCAGAAAGACAAAAGAAGATTATTCCAGTGTATATTCTATTGGATATCTCAATGCCAAACCTCCACCAACCCCAAGTTCTAAAGAGCCCTCATGTGATAGATTGCATGATAAGGATTTTGGTACCTCTAATCTCTTCCCCAAGATATAAGATAAATGCCTAGAACTCTCCAAGAGAGAAGTTTATTTCTTCAACCCAGTTTCACAAAAGGCAAAGCTTTGGGAATAAGTTCTATCCTGGAAATGACAACATCAGAGTTAAATCTCTCCAGTTGCTTATGAATCAATGTTTATTCAATGTGTATAAAAGACAGTGGGGGAGTGCTCAATTTTGCAATTACAGAGGTTAATATGGCCCCTCCATGAAGATGGCTTAAAATATTATAAAATATAACATTTTTTTTTAAAATCACAAGGTAGAATTCTAGAAACAAAGGATGCTTTAGAATTAATGACAAAGTAAAAAGAGAAGAATACCAATAAAAAGGAGGAAAGGAAAAGTATAAGAGGAAAAGAATGGAATGAGGTAAAAGATAAAAAAAACCCAACAACCAACCAATCTCAACAGTATAGCACTTTCTTAAATTAATGTCATTCCCAGCACATGGTTTTGTATTTTTAGCTTGGAGAGGATATGATGCTCGCAGGAAATTTAAGAAAATAAGCAACAGAAGAAGTGAGGCTGCTGCTCATATTCAAGCAGGTAATTAAAACATCATTTGCATGGTTCTACTCTCTATCTTGAAATTTGAGGCAGAATTCAGATTGGTGTTTTGGCCAAAGGGTGACAGGATTTAGAGTTGGAAAGGCTCCATCTAATGTAACCTCACACACACCCCATGTCATAGATGAGGAAACACTATCTCCCCTATCAGCTCCTTTCTACAAAGGCAAAAAAATGAGGGGATCTCTCTCTTAACAAGATGAATCCCTGAAAACCCAGCTCTCATGACTGAAACCCTCTGACTCATTTCATTACTGTGTACTAACTCCTCTGGGTTCTTGGAGGGTTAAGTATGACATGCCTTTGGTGGCACAGCTTGGCTGGGGCTGCCTGGGAAGAGCCAATCCTGGCTGCTGGGCTCATCTATCCCTTCCCTGGCTCCCTTGTCATTTTGATCTTCTACAAAACATCAATGCCTACTGCTGCTGTTAAGGTTGTTCCTGCCAGATTGGTCTATTTCCCTGAACTAAGTCTCCAAGCACTTCTCTTCATCCAAAGCTGAATATGCCTAATTGAGGGTCTTAAAGAAATAGGCCCTAGGGTGCTACCTGAGTCTCCTGGTGAGCAGGAAATTGGAGAGGGAACAGAACATAAGTGACCAGTCCAATGAACTCAGCAGCAGCAGTAAGGGATATTATTTTAGCTACTACCAGCCTGGAAGCAAACTTGAAAAGTAACAATAAATATCTTATGGCATCTCTGCCTAGAATTCAGGCAGGGTAAAGTTCTAGATTTCAGGGCTCTGGTCCAGGAAGTCTCCTATGATAATACCATTGCTTCAGTGAGATCCCTCTATATTGTATCTTACTTCTTGGCATCTTTATTTACAACCAAAATATTTGGAAGCAAGGGAATAATTTTAAAAGTAAATGTATAATTTTTAAATAGACCTTCTTCCCCTATTCCTTCTTTGTGTCTCCTCCCCACTCCCTACCTCCAAAAATTCTGGACCTTCCAACTTCAAAGGGTTAGGAAGAGGAATGTAATTCTACTTACAGAATAAGAAAGGGAGAGTGGAGTTTATACAGCCCCAATCTCCCCCCACACACATACACAGACTGTCTCCTTGTTAGAAAGAGATTCTGTACTGATTTCTGGTTGGCCAAGAGCCCAACATGTGTTTTAAAATATAAACTTAAAGCTCAGATGTTGAAAATCCACTACAAAGCTCACTTGTCAGTATATAGAAATCATAAGCCAAATTCTACTAAGTTATGAAAACTCAACTGTATGTTTTAACTTTGCAGGTTTATCCAGTTATGTCCTTATTGTTGTGCAAAGATGCATAGCAAGTAGTTAACTGTGATAATTCTATGGGACTCTATAGTGTAGCTCTGTGTCATAGATGTCATAGGAGTACACATTTTAAAAAATTAAAATTAAAAAGCCTAGATGTCTCCAGTGCTCCAATCCTTTTCTATCAATGGATGTCCTCAACAGCAAATCTAAGTGAATATATGCTATATGTTCTGTAGGGTAGCCATGGGTGTGGGAGGAAAAACCTTGTTAACTTGGGCAGAATCCTTTTGTCATCACCAGCGGAACTCATGACCAATCATGTGGACAAGCTAAGGTGATGGGTTGAACACAATAAGATGAAATTTAGTGGGAATAAATGCAAGGTATATTATTTGAGCTAGCCCCCACCAAACTATACAAATACTAGGTGTTTTGGCTAGGCAACATTTCAAGTGAAAAAGAGATTTTGGTGAATTGTAAGCTTACTGTATTAGTCAATAATAGCCAAGAAATCTAATGAGATTACATTACTTTAACAACAGCATCATATCTACAAGGAAGGGATATTCCTTCTATATTTTGCCCCCATATATGCTATTATATTCATTTGTGTAAATCATATATTAAGAAAGATCTTGAAAAGTTAAGAGTATGTGTTTCCCCGATAAAAGATTCTTGATAGTAGAAACTGTTTTGCTTCAGTCTCTGAATTCCTAGGACAGTACCAAGTACATAGTAGGCAATTAGTAAATGCTTGTTGATTGATTGGTATCTAAAGGAATGTGATCAGGATTATGAGGAGACCTGAAACTAAGCTATAGTCAGGGAAAGTTTAAGGAATTGGGAAAGTTTAGCCTTGAGAAGAGAAGAGAATTCTACTATAGCTGCCTTCCATTGTTGAAAGAGCCATTACAAAGAAGGATTGTAATGCAAGAAAGAGGATCTTAGAAATCACCTCATTTTACAGATGAGGAAGTTAAGGTATAGCAAGATCGGGTGATTTGCCCAAGATACACAGGTTAATAAAAGTCAGTCAGGATTTCAACTAGTGCCTTTTGATCTATTCCCATTTCACTTGCCCTTAGACAGTAGAACAAAAGCCATACAAGAAGATATAGAGAAACAGATTTCAGCTCTGGGCAACGAGAGCTTGCCTAACAACTAGTACTATGACAACTATAAAGATAGTGAGTTTCATATCAAGAGAGATATTCAAGTAAAATCTGATTTACCACTTAGTAAGAATGACATGGTGGTGGGTAAAGAAGGTTATATTCAGGTATGGGTTAGATTAGATGACTTCTGAGATATCTTTTCCTAAAAGTTTATCATTCTAAGTCTTTTAAGAGATTTTAGTATTCAGGAATAGTAACTAACTGTATGTAATCTTCAATATCTAATTATGTCTTGCCACTGGACTCTGATGATTCTAAAAGAGAGAGTGAGATTGATAACTTTGCCTCACTTAAATTCAATTCAGTTGCAAGTCAAGACATCACCTTCCTGACAACATTGGTCCACTTTGAGAACAAAGGACAAACAACAATTTGATACCTGCTTGGCCAGTAAACTGTACTAAAAAAGCAATGCAAAGGCAAATGGTACTTTAGGTGCCTTCTGAAACACCAAGATTAAGAATTAGACTGCCATTTTGGTGTTGGTCCTTCCTTAGACTTATTAGATGTATGACCTTGGACAAAACACTTATTAAATCCTCTCAATTTCAGTCTCCTCATATATCTATTAGGGGTAAATATATTTACCACAGAGTATAAAGATATATGTTAATTAAAATACTTTATAGCTATAAAGACTTACCTATTTAAAGATGAGGAACTATTGGCAGTAACAAGACTGAGATATATTTAGGAGAATAGTTTCTGATGTTCTAAGAAAGCCAACTTTCATCTGGTAACTTCCTCCTCCTCATAGGATTGTAGGATCATGGTACTAAAGCTACAAGGCACCTTAAATCCATCCAATTGAACAGATGAGGAAGTCAAGTGACAGGTCAAAGGAATCAGAAACAGTATTTTAAGCTAGGTGCTCTGATTGAAGAGTCTATACTCTTTCTGCTTTACTACTCTATGACCCCTGTTTTTAGATTATATAATATTTTAGTATTTATCTTAAAGGCCTAATTGATTTTTTGTTTTGTTGGCTTTTCAAAGTGTCACCTTCTAACTGTGAGACCCTGAGCATTATTTTGCACTGTTACATCTCAGGATAACTCCAGCCTCCAGACAAAGTTGGTCCTTTGCTTTTAAAAACCTAGGAGGCTAAGAGCACAAAGATATCTCCATGTTTTCTGAGTTTTTTAATTTATTATTTTTTAAAACAAACTGTTGAATTTGAAATTTAGATGCTGTGGGATTCATTTGTTGTATTTCCAATTCTGCCCCCTCCCCCCCAAATATTTCTTTTTCAATGGTGTCACTTAGATATGCTGTATGTTTTTTAAGGAATAGTTCTTGAAATTTAGGAAGCATTTGGCTTACATGTTTCTACAGAACAGCGCATATTGAAATTTGTTTTCCTTTCATCTCCTTCCCAATAAAAGCAGCGGTAAGGCTTATCCCTTTAGCTTCCTCAGAACTTCCTTTCAGAATTCCCGACCTATTACAGCACATTCACATACCAGAAACAAGATGCCTTTTCATGCTGTCAACCTTTTTCATCTGAAATGTAAATTAATTCTTGCTGGTGTGCCTTGACAGAGATCAAAGTAGGGGTATTAACCTTATTGGGCCTTCTCCTCATCAGAATCAGTTCCAAGGACTGGGAGGTTGGTGCTAAGAAGTCTATGTTCCCTGTTATCTGTGGCCCTCCTCCAGGCAGCCCTCTGTCTACAAGTCCACATTTCAAAGGCTCTGATTCCTTTTATAAATGACCTTATCATTACTTTAAACTGTGTGGAAAAAAAATGATTTGCCTGAATAATTCTTGAGGGATTATCCTGCTCATTTTAATTGTGGGCCACTTCATTCAGATTCCTGGATATCATTTAAGTGGTTCTGACAGCAAGGGATCCTACAGTGATAGAAAGGGGGAAACACAACTCCTGATTGGAAACCCCTGACTTGCTTACATTGTTCATTTCTGGCCTGTCAGTCTTTGAGGTAGGCCACATTTGCATTTTTAAAATAAACAGATGCCTTTCAAATACATGAGCTGGTGGTCTGGAGATCTCTGTGGGCCCAAACAGTTCACCATCCATTGATCAAATGTTGGAAGAAAAAACAAACTGAAAAAAAATACCCAATATACATGAGGATACATTTCCTATGTGTATAATGTTACACCAACAATGAAAGGCTTTTATGAGAGAAAGGAAGGGCAGGGGTGGGGAGGAGGGGGGAGAAAACTTTGGAAAAGTGTAACATTTTATGAGTTTCAAACTAAAAAAAAAAGTTTGAATGTCATTTTGGCCAGAAGCCTCTTGTTTTGTTGTATACTTATTTCTTGATACTATGGTCTTTTATGGACCTAGCTCTGGAAAAGGAACAAATTAACTTGTCTATACACTAAATAATTTTAAAAATATCCCTGAGCAAGAGAAATCAAAATGTATATGTGACATTTTTAGCGGTAAAACATTAGGCATTGCGCATAAAAGCTGCTGGTTATCCATGGTTCCATTACTGATGGAGCTTTTATTAAAAACCAACAAATGGCAGAACACTGATAATAGATTAACTATTAAAGTGAAAATGCCTATTTTGCTTACTGCATAATAATAAAGCAAGCAGACCAAGGGAACAAAGAGAGCTTATTCTTCTGGGTATTTAAAAATATTATTTTATATATGCACTGGCATTAACACTGCCCGTATAATGCAACATCTTTTTGCAAATTTATAACAGCCCAACTAGTGGGCATCAGGGAGAATGAGATAGGAGGGGAAAGCCTATCTCATAGATAATATCAATAGCTCCCAGGGTTGTGTAGGGAATTTCAAATAACCTCTCCCTAGATTTGTTTCTTCAAGCCTTTCCCATTCCTATCCCAGCTTATTGCACTCTTCCCAAGTCTGTCTATCTCCCTTTCTCTCTCCCTCTCTCTATCTTTTTCTCTTTCTCTCTCTCAATACACACACACACACACACACACACACACACACACACACACACACACACATACACACACACCAAAAGTAGAACAGGAAGAGGCAATTGGTTTACAGCACATTCTCATCTAATTGCTTTAGTACTGTGGAAATGTGTTGTTTTCCCTTTCTCCCTGTCTCTGATCTTTCCTTTCCCTCTCCCTCCCTAAAAACCAGATGTTATCAGAATACAACCCAGGCCATTTTCAATGATGGTTGATTTCTCTTCTGGCCAGCTCGAGTTGAAGGTGCTCTAGGGGACCAAACTAGGTAGGCTCTGTATCAATCAGAGAAAAGTCTGTTTTGTTTTTTGGTTTTTGTTTGTTTGGTTGGTTTTTTAACATGGGAGCAAATATATGCTATTGGCAAATTGATGCCCCCTTCAAGCCACCATTTAATCTATTATATATGATTCTTCACTTCTCACAGTTTAGCCAAACTAACCTACTTGTTTCTCCTTACACAACCATGCCCACCCCATGCCTAGAATTTTCTTTATCTACAACTTCACTTCCCCCGAATTCCTACCTTCCTTCAATGCTCATCTCTAGGGCTACCTCATAAGGGAAATCTATTCTGCTCTTCCCCAGTTACTAGTACTCTCCCTCAGAAATTACTTTATGTAGATTTTTATTTTGTTTTTAATTTTCTGTGAATGCATTTTTCTTCCCTCTTCCCTGCAATCCCTTCCTCTTAATTTTCACCAAGAGAATATAAACTCCTTGAAGGACAAAGACAATTTCATTTAATTTTCCTTTAGGTAGTGATTGTTCTCTTCCTTTTTCCCATTTCTTTCTGTCTGTTTAAAATTTTCTTCTCTCTTTTTCTTTTTTATCTCATTCTTGGGGAAATTTTTTTGGTATACTTCCCTCTTTTGTGGTTAGCACAGTGCCTAGAATACAGTAGTTGCTTAATAAATGTGCAAATGATTATGAATTTCAACTATTTGGAAAAGGTTGTTATAGCTAGTCATGGATGCCCTAAATGCTGCTTCCAAATGTAGAAAGTCTCAACCCAAATTGACAAATGCACTATGCTGCATTTTAGGCCAGATTCCTCATTTTTTTTTCCCTTGAAGAATCTGATTTAGTCGATAAGGTATCTAGGAACCTAGTCCTGATTCACCATTGACTATAAGTAAGAGCACAGACTTTTTCATGTTTGATGGAGCCTTGTCCTTTAAACTACCTTCAGTGAAAGACTTCCATGCCTTTTCTGCCTTTAAGAGAGATTCTCTTTTTTACATTATTTGTTAATCTACTATGAAAATGCCATAACATTTGGGACTAGATTTCCAGAAAGAGCACAAGGACTGGAGGGCTAACACCAACTGTAAGATAGCTATGTTTAAATTGCTTCCTCAGTTTCTACATTAACAAAAGGCAACAAATAAAACTTGACCTATCTCAGGGGGATAATGTGTGGAAAGATGAGGTGATGTGACTGAAAGTACTTTGGAAGGAGCTACTGTAGAAATCCAAGCCCAATATTAATAATAAAAAGCACTTGCCCACATGAAACGCACCACAAGCTTAATGATTTTAGTAGGCTAAGAACTGCTATGCACATTTCCTACCCAGAAAATAACTGGGTTCCAAAGAACATATGACCGCAAGGTTGACAGGACCCAGATTGTCAGTAAGCATTCCTGACTGGAAGAAGTGAGTAAACTGAGCTGGCCTTAAATAAATCATAGTGTGGCTAGGGGCTGGCCCTGTGTGGAAAAAAAAGGGTCCTTGTTCTCTTTCCCTATCTCTCTCTTTTTAAAAATTTTCTTCTCTCTTTCTCTTTTTTTATCTTATTCTTGAGAAAAATAATGATGCTCATGGGATAATAAATTCAGAAAAGGAAGGTACCTCATGGGCTATTGAGTTATTTTACAGATGAGGAAGCTGAGGCTTGTCCAGAGGCACTCAGCTATTATAGATTTGAAGCAGGATTTGAATACAAATCTTCTTGACTTCAAAAGCCAGTAAATACTTTATTCATTACACGAGAAGAGGTTTAATTTTCTCTAAAAGAGATAGCATGGCACATTGGAAAGGAGACTGGATTTGAAATATGAAGACCAGTTTTTGAGTGCCTCTTTTGTCAGTTACTAGTTATATAAATCTACACATCATATATTCTTTTAGGGGTCTTGATTTCTTTATGTGTAAAATGGGGATAATCATATGAAAGGTACCTATCTTATAGGATTGCTGTGATGAAAGTGCTTTGTATACTATAAAGAAGCATTTTCATGTACCTTATATAGAAACTCTACAAGATTTGACTCACAATAATTCTTAAATAGCCTTAACTGGCCAGTAAGTGACTTAGGTACAAATAATACCATTGAAAGATATTTGATAAGGAGAATAAAATGATATAACCTCAATAAGATAAACCTATTCCTTTCCTTCTTAAAGTATAATTTAAAAATGTAGACTGAAAAAAGTATGAATATAAAGTATAGATGAAAGCAAGCTGAGTTTCAGATTCTAATGTAGATGGCCAATTTGACCTGATGAATGTTAATGAAATTTGGTTTGAGGGAACTTAGGACCACAATAAGGTTCTGGAAGAGTATACCTTATTTAAAGGAGACAACTTATAAGATATGAACAGGAAAATGGAGAGGGAGAAAACAAGGGATAAGGGATAGTAAGTACTGTATACTAAGAAAATATACTCATGAGGAAATTGAAAAACCAGAGCAGAAATGTGATAGGCTGCTTTTGGTTGAGAATCAATAGAAGTATCCATCAAGTGGGAAATAGATGAACAAACTGAGGCATAAAGTCTAATGGAATACTATTGTAGACTTGTAAGAAATTGATTCAGAGAAATCTGAGGTCTTATAAGAATTGATACAGAGTAAAATGAGTAGATCCAGAAGAACCATTTGCACGAGGACCATAATAATGTAAAGAAAAACGACTTTGAAAGACTTCAGATCAATGTATTGAATACTCATGACTTCTGAAGAATGATGATTTATGTCTCCCTTATAATTAGTAAAAAGATGCTAGACTAAAGGTGAAAAATGAAACATATTCCTAGACATGGCCAATATACTGTTTTGTTTGGTTTGAATATATGAGTATATACTTATATATATATATATATATACTCACATTTGTGTATGTAGTGTAGACTATTGAGTCATTTATTAAACCCCTTGTGCCCCCATTTGGGATTTTTTTGGCAAAGATACTAAAATGGTTCCCTTCACCTTATTTTACAGATGAGGAACTGAGGCAAAAAGGGTTAAATGACTTTTGCAGTGTCACATAACTAGTAAGTGTCTGGGGCTGAATTTGAACTCACAAAGTTGAGTCTTCCTAACTCCAGATCCAGTATTTTATCCACTGAGTCACCTAAATCATTGTGTGTATGTGTATGCGTGCATGCATGTGTGTGTATGTGTGTGCACATATCTATTTCTAGAGCAGTGAATCTCAAACTTTAGTTCTCAGTATTTTTATAATATTAAAAGTTATTGGGGATTTGTCCAAAGAGTTTTTGTTTATATTGTTTGTAGTTGTAGATATTTACCATATTAGAAGGAAAAATTAATTTTGAATTTGTACACCTTTGAAAGGGTTTCAGAGACCCCCAGGACCACATTTTGAAAATGAGAGAGAGAGACAGAGAGAAAGAGAGAAAGATCATAAAACCCTACTGTTCAGTTAGTAGATAGAGATACTAAAATGAGAAAAAGGATGTCAATAAAACATTAAAAATATAAAGAAGAAAATGAAAAAGTCCCAGAAGGGAATAGACAACTTTGTTACTGCACTTTAAAATTTAATAGATACTTCACAAAAAAAGTCAAGCTTTATGTAACAGAAGTTCATAGTTTCATGTAAAATCTCTTATCTTGGTACCTCAGTGATATTGTGGATTCAGTTCCAGACCACTATAATAAAACAAATATTACAAAAATGTGTCACACAAATTATTTCCCTCAAAACATCTAAAAGTTGTGTTTACACTATACTGTAGTCTATTAAGTTTGCACATATTGAAAAATACTTTATTGATACAAATTGCAAACTCTCATCTGAGTTTTCAATTAGTCATAATCGTTTTGCTGGTGGAGGGTCTTATCTCAGTGTTGATAGCTGCTGACTACTCAAGTGTGATTGCTGAAGCTGGGCATTTTCTTAAAATAAGACAACAATGAAATTTGCCACATCCATTGATTTATTTTCACTTGAATACTTAGAGGTCATTTTAGGGTTATTAATTGGAGTAATTTCAACACTATTGAGTCTCAGAGAATAGAGAAGCTAGAAGAAAAGGAGAAAAACTAAAAACAAGTTTTGTGAAGCAATCAGAACACACATTTATCTTGTAAGTTTACCAACTTAATTGAACATAGTTTGTGGTGCCTCAGAGTAATTACAATAGTAACATCAAAAATCACTAATTACACTTCACCTCAAAAGATATAATAATAAAAACATTTGAAATATCACAACAATTACAAAAATGTGACAGAAAAAGAATATGAGCTGTTGGAAAAATGAAAAACCCTTGACTTCCTCAACATAGGGTAACACAAACCTTCAATTTGTGAAAAAAAAAAAGTGTTATCTGCAAAGTACAGTAAGTGAAGTGCAATAAAACAAGGTACGCCTTATGAAATGCCCATGTTTGTTGATGTTTGCATTTGTAATAAAAACAATTTTAAAAAAAGAATAAATAGGGGCAGCTAGGTAGTACAGTGGATAGAGCACCAGCCCTGAAGTCAGGAAGACCTGAGTTCAAATCTGGCCTCAGACACTTAACACTTCCTAGCTGTGTAACTCTGGGCAAGTCACTTAACCCCAATTGCTTCAGCAAAAAAAAGAAAAAAAGAATAAATAAGGAGACAAAAGTAATACTCTCATCGGCATATACTAGAGATTTCTAGACTAAAATAAGGAATAGATCAGGAAACCTCACAATTCTGGCAAAGAGGCATAACAGTGTCTTCACTACAGGGAATTTTAATTATCTGGACATCTGTTAGCATTCTCTCCCTCTCCCTCTCCCTCTTTATCCCCCTTCTTCTCTCTCCATCCCTTCCCCT
>JAJPUD010017276.1:0-18935 GCA_023553655.1 Myrmecobius fasciatus | reverse complement strand
TCTGTCTCTCTGTCTCTCTCTCTCTCTCTTCTCCTCTCTGCAAGATGACATCTGAAGTATCATATATAGATCTATCCACCATGCTTCAAGACACTGACAAATTAGACCACATCTAGAACCAGGTGAACAAGATTCGATGGGAGTAGAAATCTTGCCATGTAAAGATAAATTGAAAAAAAATAGTTCTTAGCATGGCAAAGAGAAGGCAGAAAGTATATATAATAGATGTCTTCAAACATTTGCAGAGTAGTTTGGTCCCAGGTGTCATGTGATTTGGTCCCAATGGACAAAACCAGGCAACTGGTTTTATATAACTGCAGAGAGCTAGATTTCAGGTACATATATAGAAAAAATTCTAAACAATTACAATTGACTACAAATGGAAGGAAGTCTTGGGAAGTCATAGGTTTTCTTTAATTAGAGATCTCAGTGCAATAAATATAATTATAGAAAATTTGCTACAAAAAGATTTCCAGATGCCAATTGAAAAAATTAAGTTACCTGATAGAAGAAAAATAACAAACAATTTGGGGTTTTCTTGTAGGGTTTTATGCTTTTGATTGTTTTTTAAAGACTAATTCTTCCAATCTCCCAAATTGCTAAAAGGGCAACTCACTGTTTAATCCCATTTTGATAATTAGAGGAGCTTTGGCCTGCTCCATTTCCAACCTGGGCCAGTTCACCTCTCCTTGGGCAACCAGCTAACTTCTGCATACGATTTATCTTATTAATACCTAACAATACAGACAACTGATTTGCTTAGTCCTATTACATATCAGGCTACTAGGTGGCACAGTAGAGAAAACACTGGGCTTGGAATCAAGAAGACTCATCTTCCTGAGTTCAAATCCATCTTCAGATACTTATTAGCTTTGTGACCCTGGGCAAGTCACTTAACCCTGTTTGCCTCAGTTTCCTCATCTGTCAAATGAATGGGGGAAGGAAATAGCAAACTATTAATTTTGTTAAGAAAATCACAAGTTGGGTCATGAAAAGTCACACATGACTGAGGTGACCCAGCACTGCAGAACACCTTACCTCAAGTAATCCACAAACCTCAGCCTTCCCTGTAGCAAGTAGTAGGTATCATAGGTATCTGCCATTGTTTTTTTGTTTTCTAAAGCAAGATAATGCGCATCATAGTGAATTTAGGTCATTCATATAGATAAATTTTTGTGTGGCTTGGGATGTTCTAATATTTCTTCACACCCCGCCCCTTGTGACATGCTCTATAGTTGGTTTACTCAAAAGTTCATGCAGCAGTTTTATAATAAAGTCAAAATTTCTAAAATTGCAAGAGTTAAATAACTAGACCTATTGTCTGCTTATGGGAAGAACCTTTCCCCTTCAGATAAATCTGATTTAAACATTCCATATTAATATCATGCTTAACATGTTGTGACAAAGAAGTGAAGGAGTAACATCTGATTGACATCCATTTGGCTACGAGTTCAAATCCCAACAACAGAAGCCATCACAGGATCAGGATTTGATCTTCTGGGTCTGTGACATTCGAGTCATAAACTACATTGTCTGGGGGAGGGAGTGACAGCTGGTAGCCATTCTATTCCACAAAGTTGTGACTTGAAAAGCACAAGCAACAGGAGCCTGCTCATTTCATAATCTTTGAGCCAAGTGCTTAATGTCAAAACCAGAACTAGTCAGTGATTCAAATTGGTGTGATGGAGCCACCACTTTCATTGTCAAATATCTCCCCATTTGGTTCTTTTCCAAGCTTGTTTGGAGGCAAGGGCTTCCTCGTAAAAGAGAAAAATTCCAGTTTGAGAAGGGGCATTGTTATGAAATTGGAGAGGGAAGTAAATAACATCTTTTCATGGGAAAGCAGGCTCTTAACAAAAAATAGCAAGATCCTAGTGGTAAAATTGTTCCCTCACTAATCAATTCTCAAAAAATTACATTTACTATTTTTTGGTCAATCAATTGTCTAAAGGACAGCCCAGTTTAAGGAGTCAGCCCGAGAGTTTGGAACTCTGGGTTTCAAGTCCTCCCTCTGACTTTTATTGACTACCTGTCATTTAATCTTTCGAGGGTTCCAGGTTTGCATTGGGGGAGAGAGGATGTGAATAATCATCACTGACCCAGAGTTTCCTAATCTGAGATTCCCTATGGTGATGAAATTATATTATGTTGTCCCTATCTTCAAAAAGCTTACATTCCAATGAGGGAGGTAATATGTAAACAACTATGTGCATGCAAGATACATACAGGATAAATAGAAAGTAATCTGAGAAAAAAGGCAGTAACAGTGATGGGGACTGGGAAAAGCCTTCCACAGAAGGTAGAATTTGATCTGGACCATGAAGGAATCAAGGAAAGGCAGAACAGTCCAGGTGTGGGTAGTGTCCAGTACAAAAATAATTTTACTTGTTTCCACACATAGTCCTTCCTAAGAGAGTCAAAACAGAAAATGTAGCATAAGGAATAGCAAGTAATAGCTGGATTTTCACATATATGGAATGTAGTAAAATGTTAGACGACTGAAAAAGTAAAAAGAAGACAACTTGAGAAGGGCATAAAATGCCAAATGGAAAATTTTATATTTTATAAGGAACCTCTGGAGTTTATTGAGCAGAAGTTTATCAACTTGGTCAGAGTTGCACTTTAAGAAAATCATTTTGATAGCTGAGTGGAACCCTTGTAACAGGGAGAGAGTTGAGTCAGGGAGAGCAGTGAGCAGATGAATGCAATCGGGGCAATGAGTACTATATGTACAGTTTTGTGTTAAGTACTTTCAGGTGACATGCAAAATAGAAACCACAGATTCTCCCAGAGGGGACTCACATGAAACTGACTTAGGAGAGATTCAAAACAAGGATAAATATGAAGATCAGAGAAACCTGGATGGTGATGAGAGTTGGGGGAGAATGGAATCATCAAAGTCACAAAGAGCTCACTAAGAAAGAGAAATGGCTGGAAAATGAAGAAACTAGGAGATCAAACTGTTCTAGTCTGGTTAAAAATGAAGTTCTCCTCCTCCTCCAGCTATGCCATGAAGACAAGGATACTAGCTATGAACAATCCCAAACCAGAGTAGTCCTATAACCTATCCCCAGCCTCTCTTTCCATTTAATTTTTCAAAGACTTTTACCACTACTTTCTTACCTGATCTGCACAAGTACTCTTCCCCCAAAAGATGATTGTAGGTTAGGAACCTGCTATCTCAGACATGAGACCAGAGTACTAAAGATATTAATACATGGTCTTAAGAGGACATTCGTTCTGTTCCTCTCCTCTCTGATCCAGCCAAACCAGTCTTCTATTTGTTCCTCACACATAGGAAACTATGTGCCTTTACACTGATTGTTCCTCATGCCTGCAATGCTCTTCTTTGTCATGTCCACTTCATTAAGTACCTCCCTTCCTTTGAGATGTAGCTCAGGCACCATCTTCTGTATGAGACTTTTTCTGATCCCAACACCTGCTAATGCCCACCATTCCAAATGTGTAACTAATTACTTTATACAAAGTTATTAACTATATTTATGCTGAAAATATTTTTATTTATGTGCTTGTTTCCCCTTTAGAATGTAAGCTTTATTGTGAAGAGGAATTATTTCATTCTTTGGACTTGTGTCCCCCGTGTTTAACACAGTGCTCTGCATATGGTGGATGTTCATTAAAAACTTTTTCATAGTTTGATTGATTCAAGTACAGAGAGTTTGACTTCAGTGAAGGCTGTGAATCTGGGACCAGGGATCAAACTAAAAATGTCTTTACAAAAATTAGAAAAGCCTGATTTGAGACTTAAAGGGGTTGATTTGAATTAATGACCATGAAAATAACTTAAGAGGTTGGTATTTAGAGAGAGGAAAAGGGGCCATGTTTCCGAATCCTTTTAAAAAATTATATTTCTAAATCATACTTCAAAAGTATTTGCTCATTGTATTGCTCAACAGTTGGTATCTTTTTGCTCTGATATGATGGCCATCAACTAGCTGTCATTAGAACCAGAAACTGATCAGGCTTCTTGTGTAATTGGTAGACAACAATTATGGAGTGGAAGGTTGAAAGTTTTATACCTCATCTGTATACACTTTCTCTGGCAAATGCAATTGGTGGCTTTTGCCAACATCATTATCAAAGGAAGAAAAGATTACCCTTCCTAGATCATCAGTCTTGGATAATGAGTGAAATTCAAGAAAACAATGTCTGTTTCTGTTTACAGGTGGGTCACTGAAAATTAGTTCAGATCAGGGCGGGCTCTCTGTTAGAAGAAACTGATCTGTCAAATACCCAAAGAGCCAAGTTTATTTTAGAAGTCAGAAAGTTCATCTTTCTCTTTCTTTTTTGTAACAGGTGGTTGAACCGGGATTCTCTGATCAACTGAGTCCCCCTAATCTGTACCAAAAAGGTACTAAGGGTACTAAAGAGGGTGAATTCTAGATATGGGTAATAGTATAGACAAAGGCATATTGGTGAAGTAAATGGTCCAGGAAATAGTTATTTGTGAATTGGAGAATTTGGGGAATTTCCCCATTGCTAGGGATTCCTTCTTTTCTTTGAACCCTATGCAGAACTTCTTCCAGAAAAATGAAAAACACCTAAGCCAAGTCTGTGTCTTTGATTTACAAAGTTCTTGTGTCAGTACTCACCAGATATTGAACAAAGCTTTCTCCATAGTTGTATATATTATGAATCTAGGAGATTTTTGACATTCATAGGAGAGATCTTATTTGAAAAAAGCTTTCAGGGATGCATTTTCTTCTACCAAATCAAATGCTTTTTAAAAATCAATAAACAAAGACACAAAAAATCATTTAACTCCTAGTCAGTTGTGTGATTGTGAAGATGTATAGATAATAGTCTACAAAGACCTATGCTTTTCTTTCTTGCATTTTTCACTAGGCTCTTCTCATAAAGATATGAAAGTTGGCATTGGTCAATAGTTTTTTTAGATCTTCTTAGCTGACTACTTTTGGTAATAAAAACTCTCCACCATACACAGTCTTTTCCATTCTTTTAGAGTCTTTCCCACTTTGAAATACATTGAAAAAATTTTTGAATGCCTTTAAATCTTTAAATTCTGTGGCCTTCAGGAGAGATTTTTTTCTTTACATATTTGGTCAGGTTTACACACTTGATTTTCTAAGCTTAAATTTTTAATATATTATTTATTATTATTGATTAATTTTTTTTATTTAATTGACAGTATTACTGCCAGTTTTTTATATAGTACATTAGGTATTGAAGGAGTTGAGCCTAAATGTAGTGGTTCCACTATGGCCGCCAATGAAACTAAAACACAAGACAAATATTTTACAAGTCTAAACCATTTCATTCTTCTGTATCTTTCTCTGTATGAATATAGGTATAAATGTGTATGTACATATGTGTGTATATTTATAAATATTCTGGTTCTTCTATCTCCGTTTCATCTACAAAGAATGACCTGGTTTAGCTAGATAGAATACTAAAGTCTCTAAAAAGACTTTCCCTTTAACCCCCTTGGATTATATTTTGAAAATTCATAGTCATCCATAGTATTTCCCTTAAAATTTTTACAAATTTCACTTACTTTGGAGATTAAATATTTGCTACATAAATTGATATCTGGATTTAAAATTTTTCCTTCTACTAACTAATGTCATTTAAGCTTCTTCAAGAAATAAAAATCAAGTCTTAATTTTTGTCCATTTTCCATTTTTTTAGAGCAGGCAGCTTGTTTTAACAGGCCATATTGATTGTAATTGATCACAGTATCTCCTCATTTTTTTTTCACAATTTAATATTTACTTTGACTTTTGCCATAATACCAGAGTTCTGTTCTAGTATCTCATTAAGGAATTGCTATTCTCAAAGCCATTGGAGTTCAAGTTCTGGTATGTTCTTCCATGCTAGAAAAGCTTTCAGGAAGGTCCTAGAAATAGGACCTGCTTTTTAAGGACCAGATTAGCTAAATATGGGAGTCTAACCACTAACCAGGAGTCTAACCACTTGGTAACAAAGAAAAAAGTAATATGATCCAATATTCTTCTTTGTCATTTAAATCACGGAGTATTCACATGGAATACCTTATGATAGAGGATTTCATTAAATTCTTCATATGAAATTATCTGTATCTTCATTTTCTGAAACACATGATAGTACATGCACTGAGATTATTTTCATGGTAGTCTGTTTATGCTAATGGAGAATTACTGCAAGGCAAGATCATCAAGTAATTCATGAAGTCATGTTTCTTATAGTTTGTCTTTGGGTATGTGATGGAGCAAATTTTCCCAATTTCTTTATTTGTTTCTCTGAGAAAAACCTGAATCACCCCCAAAAGTTGCATTTTGCCACAAATTTTAATGTTGCATCCTTCGTTTAATTATAGTGAAAAATATCAACATAGAATTATAGGAAGGTAGAATTTACAGCTTGAAGGCATCTTGTTTAATCCCCTCATTTCCTTTTTTTCTTTTTTTTATACCCCTTTCACATTATAGATGAAGAAACTGAGGTCCATGGAGGTTGTAATTTACCCAAGATAAGACAAATAAGTGATAGAACCAGGAATCAAACCTAAATTTTCTAACTCCAAATCCAGTATTGTTTCTGTAATAATTAATACTAGTATCTTTCTTTAGTTGTATGTCAATTCCTTGGTCACTTGAAAGAATCCTCCTGTGCACTTCCTTGGACAGATTCTATAGTTTGGTTCTGGGTAATATATGTTAGGAAAAAATTGGCAAACAGGAACGCATCTATGGGTGGGCAACCAAAATGGTATCAAGTCAGAATTGGTTGAAGGAAGTAAAAATGTTTAGTCTAGAGAAGAGAATATTTGAGAGGAGAAGGGATGATAACTAACTGGGTATTTGTAAAACTGTCACATGGAAGAGGGATTAGACATTTTGTGGTTGAAAAAAGAAGGCCAAGTTTAGGTTTAATGTAAGGAAGATATTTCCCAACTACAGCTTCTCAAGAATTGAGAGGCCCTGAGAAATATTGGCTTCCCCCTCAAAAGGGGTTTTCAAAGAAGGGCTAACTGGTTATAGATTAAGTATATCATAAAAAGGACTGTTTTCAAGATTTTAAAGAACTTGGCATCTTCTTGCCTTTTTAGTCATCTTAGATTTTTACTCTTTAAGATCCTTTCCTTCTTTTTGTTCCTTATATATGATATTCTATCTTCTCACTCTGCACCTTTTCATTGGTCTCCCAGGCCTGTTATCTTAACAAGGCTTGTCCTCAGATAGGAGATAATGCTTGAATTAGAGAGTTGAAGGGACTATCAGTGGCTTTCTACTTTAACCTTTACATAAAAGGAATCCTTCCTAAAACTTAATCTAACAAGTAGCTATCCAGCTTCTGCTTGAAGACCTCCAAAAGATCTTCCCTTCTGAAGGCAGCTATGTAAGGAAGTGGATAGAAGAAGGCCTTGAGCTTTTTGGCTGGCACCACCATATTCTAGTGATTTGCTAAAGTGATGAACACAAAAGGAATGAAGAGGAAGCAAGGGGCATTAGGCATGTTATTTTAGTCTTTTTGCAAACATGGTATCCCGTTTACCTGTACATATATGTGAATCTCCAAAAAGAATGGTATTTTAGGTACTAAGGGTATAGACATGGTTCAGTAGTGAATGTCCTATATATTTCCACGAGGGAGTTGGCCTATAATGGTATTCAACATGTTATGGGAATTATAAACAAACAAGATAAGGGCATTAGAATTAATGTGAAGTTGGAACATGGTCTTAAGAGTTGAGCTACTTTTATGGAAATATATTTTGCATGATTGCACATATATAACCTATATCAAATTGCTTACTGTTTCAGGATATGGGGAAGGGAGAGAAGAAGAGTGAGAATTTGGAACTCAAAATTTTTAAAGCATATGCTAAAATTTGTTTTTATATGCAACTGGAGAAGGAACATTAAAAAAAAAGAGTAGAACTAATTTCCTGAAGCATGTGAAAGAAAATAATCAGATGAAGGAAATCTAAGAAAAAGGTTCCTAGATTTGACTGAAGCATCTGTTTGCTCCACCCAGAGAAGCAAACTTTGTGAGAATGAATGGCAAGAAACATGAACTATTGAAGCCAATCCCCATGAATTCATGGACTGAAGTAGTTGTAAAATAATAAAGATTTATTTAAGATATTCAGATATTTAAGATATTAAGATAAAATTATAAGATTTAATTCCCATCAATAAGATTAAAAGTAAAATAGAACTATTAAGATAAAATTTAAGATAAAAAAAAAGATTATGAAAGAAATGCAGTAAGACTTGAATTCAGGTCTTCCTAGTTCTAAGACTAACTCTATCCATTATATCAAGTTACCTCTTAGTTCCTTATTTACATGCTGATATGATTCCCCAAATGCTAATTAATCTTATTAACCCCTTTTAGGCCAGGAACGAACATCCAGCCATAGAGCCTTGCTTTTAGTGAAATACATTTTTAATATACCTTCTGCATGGCCTTGGCTCAATAATTGGGGGTAGGGGAAAGGGGGAGAAGAGCAGATTTGTTATTTAAATAAATAATCATTTGATCTGAGTATTTTGTTACTTAAGACTATAATTTCTTTTCATAACTTAATTTCTGTAGATTAAACCAGATATTCATTTGAAATTTATTAAGGGAGTCACCTAAATCATCTTTTAGTCAAAATATGCTTTAGTTCCTCATAATTCAGTCCCTTTGGTCTGATCTCTGTTTCCCAGACTAGCATACAAGGCATAGAACATTTTCCAGAGATTAACTAAAGTTATTTTGACCACACTTGGAATTGCTTGAAATTCAGCGATCTCATGTTCCAACCTGAAATCACATCTTTTATTTATTCATTTGTCTTTGTTTTGTTTTTGTTTTTGTTTTGTTTTTTAACTCTGCCCCAAATACCTTTCTTCACTTTTAAGACAAAACTAAGAGGAACTGGGGAAGAGTAGACTTCTTAAACCTATATCAAAAAGATTCCATGGAGATCTATAAGATTTCTTAAACTTCAAATAATTCCCTTAAATCAATATTTTGATGACTGAAGTGTAAATGAATCAAAAACATGAAATAAGTTTTCTCCTCAGTTATAAAGAGTGTTAAAAATGAACAGAATGACCATAAATTTTATTTAAAAACATAAGGAAAGAATAGTTGGAAGGCATTGGACAATTTCTCCCCCCCCAAAGAAAAGAGAATTATAACCCTCTTTTTTAAAATTACAAGCTATAACACCTTTATATCTGAAGGTCCATGAAACAACTTTTTTTTAAAAAGCATATTCCTAAAAATTTTTTTTAAAAATTAAAAAATAAAAGCATATTCCTAGAGCATTAAAAGTATTTATCTCTTTAGCAAGTCTGTTAATTAATTGCAGTTTGCTTCTTTAAATAGTGGAAATCCCCTAAAAGATATTAGCAAAAATTTTCCATCTAAGCTTTATATGAAAAAATAACATTCATTATATCTTAATTGTGAGACTTACATTGTAGTAGCTCATGGTTCCATCAAGTGAGGCCAGTAAAATCAAGAATCTAAAAGGAGTCACTAATATATGACCCTTTCCTCTTTTTTTCCTTAAAGATGAGGAAGCTTATGTTCAAAAGGAAAAGAAATTGCCCAATGTCACACAGGTAATAGGAATAGTACCGAGGAAAAGAAATAATTTTTGATTTGGGGATGGATTGCTTGGTGGAGAAGGTACCGACTCTTGAGTCAGAGGACCTAGGTCTGACCTAGGTCCTTTAACACCTAAATGACGGAGATAAGCCATTTCAACTCCAGGACTATGACCTCCTCACCTGTGAAATGAGAAAGTTGCTCCAGAAGCCCAAGATAACTCTAGAGCCTCAATTGCATAAGCCTTAATTGAAGTATTGATGAATATAAAAACAGTACTTTGCTAGGGCAAAAAAACCCTTTGGGCCTCTATGATAAAGCAGTTTGGTTGTCAAGATAATAAAATTTTAAAATAAAAATATTCTTATTTATTTTCTTAAATATTTCCCAGTTACATTTTTAAAAATTTAATGTTCACTTTAAAAAGTTTTAAGATTCAAATTCTCTTCCTCCCCCAGCCCTTCCCCCACCTCTTGAGCAGGCAAATAATATGATATCAATTATACATGTGAAGTCATGCAAAATATATTTCCATATTAACCATGTTGCAAAAGAAAACACCACAAAAAAACCCTCTGCACTCAAAGTTCAAGACAATTTTTTTAAAGGGTCATTTGATCTCTTTTGAACTCAGTTTTCTGTTTTTTAAGATGAGAGAAGTTCAACTAGAAAAAAATGGCCTAAAGTTCCTCCTAGATTTAATATTCCATTATTCCAAGTTGGAGATGCAGAAAATGGAGGTGTCTTTTTGGAGAATTTAAAGTATTCAGGCTGGCTGTGAAAGAGGAAAAGGATAGAAGATATATCTGGATTTTCCTTTGTTCCCCAGCCATTTGAAAGTTTTATGACTGAGATTGATAAGGAAAGAATTCTCAGACTGGAAATTTAATAGGCTATAAGATTTATATTTGGTTGTTATTGTTGTGTAGCTATTTCTAACTTTTCATGATCCCTTTTGGTATTTTCTTGGCAAAGATACTGGAGTGGTTTGCTATTTCCTTCTCCACTTCATTTTACAGATGAGGAACTGAGGCAAACAGGGCTAAGTCCCAGGGTCTCACAGCTAGGAAGTATAAGTGTCTGAGGCCAGATTTCAACTCACGTCCTCTTGACTTCAGAACCGGTGTTGAATCCACTACATCATCTAGCTGCCCCTCTAATAGGGCTTCAACATAGACAAAAAAAAAAATGGATGAGGGGCCCTAAAAACTCTCCTACCAAAGAATGCCTTGAAATTTCCATTATCAAGGTCCTTTGGAGTAAGGTATTATGTCTCCAGAAAGATCCTGTTCTATTGTTACTATATTGTAGGAATAATATGATGAGTGGAGTGGCTGTATCACCCAGAAACCCATAGGGTCCTGTACTTTGATGAGGTCACCAAGGTTCAGTGTCTTGGCTATAGGTTTGTCAGTTTAGAAACTTAATTTTATAATTTCACTTGGAAGGATCAGCCTCTGGGGAATTGAGTTACATTTTTCAAAATCACCAGACATAAACCAGAATACCAAAATATTAAGTCACAATATAATGTATCCTTACCCTTAAACCAGGACTGGTCATCTCCACAGGGCAATCTTTTTCTGGTGAATTAATCTTTTCAGGAAACCATGTTACAGACTGGGGGGGGGCAGGAATTGAGTATTTTAAAGATATTTCTATTTTATTAGCTTAGCCTGATGAATTTTTCTTCTCTGCTCTATAGGTATTTCTGACTAAGGAATCAGAATGGAAGATTTATCCACAACTAGAGTTCTTCTCCCCTAGTGTTATTTCTGCCAAATTCTAACTCTCCAGTTATCCTTTCCTATATTCCATGCAAACCACCACTCTTTCCTCCTGCTTATCTTCACACTACCCCCAATTTCCATAGGCTTTCGTGTTGGTGAATTTTCAGATTATCTTTACTGGTTACCCATTGCTTTATATTGACCACTTCCTGATCATGTAGAGGAAGGCAGCTCATTCTCATCAGGAACTGTAACTGCCTCTCAGGCTTCTGTCCTGGTCTCTCTTTTCCCTCTGTACAACTTCACCTGATGATCTCATCAACTTCCAGGGATTAAATGATCATCTCTATACTGATGATTTTAAGATTTACTTATCTAGCCCTAACCTCTCTGATAATCTCTAGTGTCTTACTTCCAGCTGCCTTTCAGATATCTCAAAGTAGATGTTTAGTAGACATCTTAAACTCAACATGTCAAAAATAGACCTCATTGTCTTTCCCCCTAAACCTTTTCTTTCTCCTACTATTGCTATTTCTGTAGAGTATAACACCATCCTTCAAGTTCCTCGAGTTCACAACCTGGAAGTCATCCTAGACCATCACTCTTACTCTTATACCCAATTTGTCACCAAAACCTTTTGATTTCACATTTGCAACATCTTTTGAATAAACCCATCACCTCTCTCTTCCAACACTGCCATTGCTGTGATGTAGGTCCTCATTGCTTCAAATCTATATTATTATAATAGCCTACTGGTGGATCTTTCTGTCTCAGTTCTTTACTCCGATCTATCTTCTATTCAGTCACTAAAGTGATTTTCCTAAGCATAGGTCAGATCATGTCACCCACCCCCCTACTCAATAAACTCCAGAGGTTTTTCTATTGCCTCCAGGATAAAATACAACATGTTTTATTTGGCCTTCAAAGACCTTTATGCTCTAGCCCCATCCTGCCTTTTCAGTTTTCTTGTTACTCATTCCCTCCCATGCACTTCTATTTAGTGACACTGGTCTTCTGGCTGTTCCTCAAACAAAACACTCCACCTTTCATGTTCAGGCAATTTTTTCTCACTGTTCCCCATGTCTTGAATGCTTTCTCTCTTTAGTGCAAATTACTCATTTCCTCATCTTCCTTTGAGTTGTAACTAAAATTCCATTTTTTCCTGAAAGCCTTCCCCATACCCTCTTAATACCCTCTGAATTGTAGTGCCTCCTCTCCATTAATTGTTTACTATTATCCATTTATTTGCATGATGATTCCCCAATTAGATTGTAAGCTCCTTGAGAGCATTGTTTATCTTTCTTTCTTTGTCCCCAGCATCAAGCACAGTGCCTGACACATAGTAGGTGTTTAATAAATGTTTATTGATTGATTGCTTGATTTTTTTTTGCAAATCTCTTCCTTTTAAGTATATGATAAAAATGTTCATGTAAATTTCTTTTTCCCCTCCCCCTGTTTTAAAGATGGCTACCATTAGGCACAAATACATATATATACATACATACATATTCTGATAAAAATCATTCTATACATACTTCCATTTATCAGTTCTTTCTCTGGATAGAAAGTTGTCTTTCTTCACATGTCCTTTGTAGTTCATTTGGATGAGTTGATTCTTAAATATTATGGTCTCTCTCTCCACATACTTTGTGTTATAGTGACACTAGTTTCCACGCTACTTCTCAAACTAGACACTCCACTTCCTGATTGGGCATTTTTCCTGTTATCTCCTCCATGCCTGGAATTCTCTTCTTCCTCATTCTTTGTCTCCTATGTTTCTTTGACTTTATTCAAGTTCCAGTTAAAATCTCATCTTCTCACCCCCTTTAAGGCTAGTGTCTTCCCTTTCCTGACTGTTTTCCAATTTATCCTATAGAGTTTTTGTTTGTACAGTTATTTGCATAACCGAGCTCTTTGAGAATAGAAATGGTTTTTTACCTTTCTTATTATCCCCAGCATTCATTATAGTGCATGGCATATAGTTGTTTAGTTCTTTCAATCCTGTCTCACTCTTCAGGACCCAATTTTTGGGTTTTCTTGGCAAGGATACTGGAGTGCTTTGCCATTTCCTTCTCCAACTCATTTTTACAGATGAGGAAACTGAGGCAAAGGGGGTTAAGTGACTGGCAAAGTAGATACTCAATAAATATTTATTGACTGACTTAACTTCAGACCCATGATCCTCTCTGATATTATGTATTATCATAAATTACTTTTTTAAAATAAATCACCTGTGACCTAGCACAGAATTCAGTCTTTTTTTTAATTAAAGTTTTTTTTATTTTCAAAATATATGTATGGATAATTTTCAACATTCATTCTTGCAAAACCTTGTGTTCCAAATTTTTCCTTCCCTTCCCCTATTCCCCTCCCTAGGTGGCAAGTAATCCAAAATATGTTAAATATGTGCAATTCTTTTATACATATTTCTACAATTATCGAGCTGCACAAGAAAAATCAGCTCAAAACAGGGAAAAATGAGAAAGAAAACAAAATGCAAGCAAACAGCAACAAAAAGAGTAAAAATATTATACTGCGATCTATACTCAGTTCATACAATCCTTTCTCTGGGTATAGATGGCTCTCTCCATCACCAGACCATTAAAATTGGCTTGAATTACCTCATTATTGAAAAGAGCCTCGTCAGTCAGTTGGTCATCGCATAATCTTGTTGTTATTATGCACAATGTTTTCTTAGTTCCACTAACATCTTTTAACATCAGTTCATGAAGTCTCTCCAGGCCTTTCTGAAATCATCCTGCTGGTCGTTTCTTATGGAACAATAATATTCCATAACATTCACATACCATAACTTATTCAGCCATTCTTCAATTGATGGGCATCTACTCAGTTTCCAATTACAGAATCCAATCTTAAGAGAATGAGAAATGGCATTGGTAAGTTTTGGTGGGATACCACAGGGAGAAATCCAGAGAAGCCATGGAACAGCATAAAGAACCTGAGAATCTAATGTTGGGAAAGAGGGTATTAAAAGTGGAAAAGAAGAAAAAGGTGGGAAAAGTCATTAAAAGGGAAAATGAGTACCAGAGACTAATTTCTTAATGTCTGTTTGTTTACTCTCAGTTTTTAGGAGTTATCTTGTCCGCAAAAACAATACAGAATCCCAAATCCTCCATGGCTATGAAGAAGATAGAGAGCCCACAAGCACTTGTTTTACTGTGACTGGAAACCCTAATGGAAGCTGGTAAGTCTTGCTCCATGAGTGTGACAGGGTCTGAGCATGACTACCTCTCACCCAACCAACATAGAACAGGATTATTTATTCTTGATTCAATGTAGATAGTCATATAACTGACTTATTAAAATTTTTTAAATATTATTAATAGTCCAAGTAGTATATGCTTGCAATCCCTGCTTCTGGGAGAGGCTAAGTCTGGTGGAATGCCTGAGCTTGGTATAGTAAGCTAATATTCAGCTTGAATATACACTAAATCTAGGTGCCAGAGGAAGGAAAGAAGGTATGGAGGGAAGGAGAGGGAAAGGAAGAAAGAAATAAAGGGAATAAAAGAGAAGGGAGGGGAAAAGGAAGAAATAAAAAAGAAAAGAAGAAAGAAGAAGGAAGGGAGAGCAAGAAAAAGGAAAGAAGAAAGAAGAAAAGAAAGGAAAAGTAAAGGGAAGGAAGGAGAATGAAATAAGCAAGCAAAGAAAGAATGAAGAAAGGAAGGAAATATTTGAATACAGGTTTTCCTGACTCTAGGCCCAGAGCCCTATCCATTATGCCATTTCACCCTTAAGGAGGGTCAATAAGGACCAGTTTAGAAACCAAGCAGATTTAAGCTTCTATGCCAATCAGCTATGAAATCAGGCCTGTGAGCAACCACAGAATTTTCAACCCTAGTGAGATATAGGGACCCAGTCAAAATTCATTAGGATATTTTGATTTGAGCTGGCAGCTACTTCCCTTTCCATACTCAGAGAAAGCTCACTATAAAATGTATTACCTAAAAACAATTTATGGATTGTTAAAAAAAAAAGAAGAATTAAGAAAGTAATATTCTGTCCTATTACTGACATTGTTTTGTTTTGTTTTCTTTTGTTTTTACTTAAGTTTTGCTGCCTCTTGGTGCTGACTTTAATTATGCCATTGTAATTTATCTGTGTATAGATCTTTTGTCTTTTGTTTCTTTCATATCTTCCCAAGTTCTTTTGAATTTTTCTTATTTAAAATTCTTTGATACAGTGCTATTCCATCACACACATATCATAATTTATTTGTTGTTATTTTTGAAGTCATTTTTCAGTTGTCTTCAACTCTCTTTGACCTCATTTACGGTTTTCTTGGCAGCAATACCAGAGGAGTTTGCCATTTCCTTCTCTACTTCACTTTGCAAATGAGGAAACCCAGGCAAACAAGGTTAAGTGACTTGGCCAGAGTCATACAGCTAATAAGTATCTGAAAATGAATGTTCCTGACTCCAGGCCTGGCACTATATTTACTGTGCCTCCTAGTTGCCCAATACATTACTCATAATATTCTACAATTATTTACTACTTAAGGTGCCTGTAAAAAATTTTTAGCATGAACCTCTTGGATCACCTTCAAGAACCCCAAGGATTCATTAACCACTGAATTGGAAATACTTGTTCTAGATGAAACTAGCTCTATCAATCATCTCAGTAATTTAACCAATTTTCAACTAACATTTATTGAGTGCTTAGTAGCCTAGAGGATTTCTAAGGCCACTTTTTGCTCTAAATCTATTACCTTGTGATCTACTTTTAAATAGAATGATGACTTCATGCTAAGTTTACCATTTTTTCTCTTTAAATAACCAATGCTTTGTTGACCAGAGTCATCTATTAGAAAATAAATTGCACTCTCAAGGATATTTTTTTTTAATGGAAAAGTATGTAAAAGTTATCATGAAAATTTAAATGTGTTTTGTGTAGCCGGACCTCATTGATTTGGATACTCTCTCCATGGCTGAAGATTACATACCTACTTCAATTTCTATATTGTTATGACTGTCTTTTTCCTCCCTATTAAGCCTTGATGGAGTATTTACCCATCCAATGTGCTAGAAAGGTGCCCTCTGACCTTTTAAAAATATTTTGTGAATATCAGCACAATACTCAGATTGTCCATTTATTATCCTCCAATTTTATTATATGAACGGCCTCCTTCCTTTAATTTTCATATACTACTCTTTCATGTTCAGCTCACTTAACCTCCATAAGCTACACTGTGCTTCTTGCCATTGCTCTATCAATCATCTGAAGGTGTTTTTTTTTCTCTGTTATCATGATGTTTCATGATTTATAACCATAATGCATCACCAGAATATTGCTGCTTAAAATATGAGCTTTGCATCAGGGAACAGTTTGGAATCATTGAAAATGCCAGACACTTTCCAGGAAATGCAATCTAGCTTGATCTTTTTCACTTTGGTCCCAGTATATCGACCATTTGTAGAAAATGCCCAAGACTAACTCAATGGACATTTATCCAACTGTACTTCTCAATCTGGGCCATTTGCATTCTTTCTTTTTTTTTCCTTCATTCTGTTTTGAGCCTAAATATAAGATGAGCACTTCCATTAAATATAGTAGAACTGAAAGAGTTAGTTGTACATGAAACTGACAGCCTTGAAGATGTGTTACTTGTCTTTCTTTTTAAATATATAAGAACTAGAATGTATTAGTTTCAAGGCTGTCTTGTTTGTCTATAATTCCTTTTGGTCATTCTCTTTTCTATACATTTCAAAAACATGCTTCAATGATTCTTTTTTCTTTTGGGGGGAGGAGGAAGCAACATTATTCCTGATTTCTTCCTTCCTTCTTACTTCTCTCTCTACCACCATCCCTCCCTGCCATGGGATAAAAACTTCTGTGAGAAATATGCAAAATAAATTCCCTCACTGACTTTGAACAAAAAACAATCTCATTCTATAACTTGGGTCCATTACTTCTTTGTCATGAAATGGGTAGCATGTTTCATTATCTGTATTCTGTAATCTTGACTGGTCATTACATTGACAAGATCTCTTAAGTTTTTCAATTTTTTTTTATCTTTTGTTGTTACTGTTCCTCAGTCATTTCTGTGATATCCAACTCTTCATGATCCCATTTGGTTATACAAAGGTACTGGAGTAGTTTGCCATTTTCTTCTTCAGCTCATTTCACATGAGGAAACTGAGGCAAACAGGGTTAAAATAACTTGCCTGGGGTCACACAGCTAGTAAGTATCTATGGCCAGATTTGAACTCAGGTGTTTCAAACTCCAGGCCCAGCACTCTATCCATTTAATATTGTGCCACAACACTTAATAAACATTTGTTGATTAAATAATTAAAATCATTTGATGCACAAAATACAATCATAAAGGTTATTCTCTAGGAAGATATCTTTCATTAGTAAAGCTTCTACAAGATTTCTTTGTGGATACTATCACTGAAATAATGTTATTTAACCACGCTATGAAAATTCACATCAAGCAAGGCAGAAAACAACCAATTCATCAATCAGGCAACATTTATTAAGCACCTCATATAGGTCAGACACAGTGCTAGGTGCTAGGAATACAAATTAAAGAAATGAAACAGTCTCTCTTCACAAGCAACATATTCTAATGAGGGAGAAAACAAGGACATGTATACAGATACATGGCTGTGTCTGAATATGTTTCTGTCCTCTCCATTAGCATATAAGCTCTGAGTAGGGATCATATATGTATACATATATGTATATGTACATATATATATATAAAATAATACACAATGAAGGATCTTAAACTCTATTTCTCACTTGTCTGTGAAAATATGCTCTACTATAGAAAATATTCTCTCAAAGTTTATCTATTTTCTTCTCTTGCTTTCATCAAGAATACATAGACCATCCTCATAAATATTTATAGAGATAAGAAAATTGGGTTTGGGGTCGGTAATTGGTAATGTCTTTTTGGTTGTCTTTTCTTGGTATTAATAATGTCTATGAGAATTCATTGTTTGAAATATTCCTTTTTCCAAGATATATTGAAAAATCTATCTCTAAGTAACTTTAAAGTTATGTGGCAACCCTTTGTTTTTTCCAAGGTAATTTTATTCTGTGCCATTTTAACTCCTTCCAATAATCCAGTGGATACTGTTGTTACAGAATCCAAATGTTGTAGTCTCATTGTCATTAATGAGATGTGATTAGAATAGATTTCCATAGGAATAGTGTCCTAACTATCTATTACATGTATATTATGTATATTTGCTGTTCTTCTAGTTTTATTTATGAATTTTCTGAAAATGACCAGGTTCAAGTAGTTGTTTACTCCAAGTCTTTTTTCAAGTTCATATTCCCTTCTACAACTTTTTTCAATTTTTCTGAGTTAATATTGCTCTGACTCTTTAGTAGTTACTTTCTCTCTCTTTCTGTGTGTGTATGTGTGCATGTGTGTATGTGTGTGTGTGTGTGTTTCATGAACCTATAATCTAAACTATGTGCCCCTGGCTATCATGGCTATCTGCATGGCAGGGGGGTTGGAATAGCAAACAACTGATATCGGGTCAGTATATGGCCCATGAGAGATTAAAACACAATTATGAGAATCAGGAAGAAAAGGAACAGAACATTAAAAAGAAAATCTTCTGAAAAAAAATATACTGAGATGGACCATCCTGGATATAA
>JAJPUD010017275.1:17816-31712 GCA_023553655.1 Myrmecobius fasciatus | reverse complement strand
TTCTGCTTCTTGCTCATGATTTAAAGTTGGGATATTGGTCAAAAGCCAAGAAAACTGCAACAATTTTTATTTGCCCTGGGGCAGTTTGCCGAGTTGACTTCCGGTCTGAGGCTGGTCGGGCTAGATTCGCACCAGGACCACGTTTTCAGCTGTTCTCGATCCACCCCCTTCCAAAGGCAGATCTGCCAAAGCACCTGCCCGCAAGCAGAGCAAAGTGGCCCAGGCGTCTCCCAGGGGCTTCCTGGGTGCCCAAAATCTGCCCCTCTATCGCAGCCCTGACTTCCGCCCCGGCCAGAGTCCGATCGCGACCAGAGGCCGATTTCCCCTGAGGCTAACCTTCTCCGGAGTTCTTTCAAGGTAGATCTTTGATAGAAGTGCGTTGTAGTTCAAATGCTTGGTGGTGCCCTCACTTAGAAACCAGTTGGAAGGCTTACTTTGTCTGGGTTTGAGGGAATGTCCGGGGAGTTCACAGAGAAAGCTGTCCGCAGTTCGCCATCTTAGCTCGGCCCCCTTCAATTTTCAAATTTTTCAAGAAAAACTGTTCTGATATTCTAGAATCAGAGGGTAAAATAATATTACTCTGAGCAGTCCACGGACTCCTCCAGCCTACTAATGTGATCTATAAGGCAAATAAGATTAAAGACACTTATAATACTGGGAAGCTCTCTTTCAGTAAGTACTAATAACTATCTTAGTGGGGAATATATTTTTAAGTTTTATATAATGAACTGCCCTTTTCTTGAACCTTTATTTTTCTTTGGGTCTTACTCTAGTGTCCAGGTTTTCCCCTAAACTTATTGGACATTCAAGCCCTAGTTTTCTTTCTTCTCTAAGTTTTTTTATCAGCTACTTCCTTAACAATGAAGAAGCTTTTTCCGGTCAGACAGCATTCATTAAGCTTTAACTATGACCTTTCTAAGGATGACCCTAAAATCTATTAATTTAATAAAAATAGTTTTAATTGTTTGCTTGCATTAGTTGAGACCCAATTAGATATCATCCATGCCAAAAATGCAACATATATGTTATTTTAATTATTTTAATTTATTTTTATTAATTATTACTAATTATTATTATTATTAATTATTACTAATTATTTTAAATTATAACTTCAAAAGCAACATGCATATAGCAACTTTTTCATTTTTTGTCTTAGACCAATACCTCCCTATTACTATCAGCTATAGATATGTAATCATATCAATATATTAATCATACATCACAATTTCAAAGTTCCTTTTAATCCTATCTATTGTCTCTAAAAGAAAAGAAAAACTATCTCTATTCAACAGTATTTTGGGAATTAAAAGGGGATTCAGTTAAGAATCAAGCATGTTAGTCAACTCCATAGAATGCTGCATATCTCCTTAAAATTTAATAGACTTCATTCTATGTCTCACTGCTATAACCTTACATGGTAGTTAATCTGCTTACAAAGGCAGGTTAATTATTTTGCTAATTTGCAAAATCCAAGGAAACACAGAACACTGAAACTAGCAATTCTGTACCTTTAGTATAGAAGGGAAAATGAAGCATATAAAAGAGGTCAGACAGATCATTACAAATACAAATCACTCATGTCTAACAAGCCAAAGAAAAGATAAAACTGCAAATAGGAACAAAGAATCATGACTCCCATGAGTCCCTTCCCCTAATAAAATGTCTGGGAGCAATAAAATTCACTGGCTAACTCTTTATAGAAATTTATTTGAAGGGAATTCAGCTAAAAACATCTACCTTTAAATAACATTTAGATTATTTTTTAAAGGAAGTGTGATATGGTAGAAAGCACAAAACCTCTTTTTTGATCTAACCCTATCATAACAGACATATAATGTTGAGCAATTTTATTTTTTACCATATTAGACCTCAGTCTCTTTATCTGTAAAATGATGACAGAATTAGTTGATCCCTAAGATTCTTTTTGCTTTCTAATTCTAAAAAGCAAAGTACAAGAAAATACAGCTTATATTATGTTCTTGCCATTTGCTCTATGTTGTCTAGGTATTATACAATGTATGAGGCTCAAAATTTCTCAGCTTATTTGCTTTCTAACTTCATTTAAAGATTTACTAGCAGTGAGTTCTATGATTTCAATACAATGAGAATATTAATGCACATAATAATATAAAAATCAAGTAAACCACTTTTTTGCTTGAACAACCAATAAATTTCCTTCAGAAATAACTAATCTGGTAACCTATGTACTTAATGACTAATGTATTTATGACTCTAAGAATAGTTCTCATTTATATATATATATTTTAAATAAGATACCTGCCTAATTTTTTTTTTCTAAATTTAAGGCTAAAGAAGTAAAATATATATATATATCATACACCTAATTAATGCTGCAGCAAGGATTGTACCCTGGTCTTTCAAGTCCAAGGTCAATCCTCATTCTCCCATATTCCATCTCTAAACACCGAAAAAAATTATATCAAATAATTGTGAATGTATATGGAAGCACATTAGCTACTTATATATATGCATGCGTATCTTGCACATATTTGTTATGTACATATATGTATATATATACATGCATATATATACAGGTATAGAATATTCATATGTATATGCATATGTGTATATATATGCATGTGCCTACAAACTGTATAAATATAGTTATCAAAAGGTGTGATAGGATTTATGATAGAAATAAAAGTAGAGATAAAATTTCAGATTGATAATATAGATGACAACATATATAGATATAATATTTTTAGCATAGAGTTGCTACCATTATTTATAGAATGTCAAGGTATGCTTAGTTTTATGCTTCAGTAATTATGTTCTCTCCTCATTCAATAATATATTTCCTCCTATATGAGCACTACTAATTGTGCATTTTGAATTATGTCTCTGCTGTAATTTCACATCTATTTGTTTCAGTTCATATTATCTGGTTCATTAATATTATAAACTTTTACAAAGAGCTAGGGAAGAAGGTATTTTCAATTTTTGAAAACTAGAGTTACTATATGATGTAACATATTTGATAGTATAGAGAAAATTTTCTACTTTACATTTTTGTTTCATTTAACTACCATAATATTTTTGAGGTAAAGTTCTTAACACTTAACATAATGAATGACTTTCAGAATTTTTAAATAATATTTTGCCAATGATTTAAAATATTATAATTACTTTAACCATCTCATAAGAATTTTATGAAGAATTAACTTTGTAATTCTCAAAGCACAATGTAAATAATGAATCACCGTTTTTATCATAATATTTTTTTCTTGTAAATGTTGTTAAATGTACCTTCCCTAATTGTGATTTTGAGTTTAGTACATCTTAAAATGAACATTGCCTCCCCCAGAGTAAGATATCACTGAATTTGTAATGAAAGTTAATAAAAACAGAAGTTATCATTAGGATTGCCACAGAAGTATAAAGGAGAAGAGGGGATTAGAAAGTCTCAGCTCAAAAAGCTAACACAATTGAATTAGTGATTTGAAAATAGTCTTCCCTAGGGCAGCTAGGTGGCGCAGTGGTTAGAGCACCAGCCCTGAAGTCAGGAGGACCTGAGTTCAAATCTGATCTCAGACACTTCCTAGCTGTGTGACCCTAGGCAAGTCACTTAACCCCAATTGCCTCAGCAAAAAAGCCAAAAAAAGCCAAAAAAAAAAAAAAAAAAAAAAAAAAGAAAATAGTCTTCCCTAGAACTATTTGTGAGCAGAAGAGTAAAATAGACGCAAATAGTTATTGAATTCTATACATATCTATTGTGAGACAGAAAATACAACTTGTTTGCTCTTTTCAATATATGTTTTAACCCCAAATTTATTCTTTCTCAAGCATGAATCCTTGAATCAGTTATTCTTTCTTAGGTCATCAATTCTACAATGCCTACAATGACTCCTCTTCCCTCATGTGAACCCGTAGTGAATCTATTAAAACCTACCTATCCTCTTTACATGAATCTCTTAGTCCTTTTATCATATCACTAATTTCACTTTACCAAATCTCAATTTTGTATTACTTCAACCATTAGAATCATGTACTCCCAACTCTATATTGCCGGAGTCAGAGAAAAATCTTAAAACCATGTTGACTTAATTCTTCAAAATTTAACATAATCCTAACTAGATCTTCACTGCAATAAAGTAGCCTTTATTTTTTATTCTCAAAGAGATTCAATATACAATTCATCACGTCAAATTATTTTCATAACTTTTCATTCTTTCTTAAGCTTCTTAAGATACTCCATTACATCACCCTCTTAACTGAGGAACTCTGTCATATTCCTTCTTCCCCTTCCCAAAAGGAGACCATTACCAAAGTAACTTTTTATCTCTTAATCTCTTTCTCTCTTTTTTAAATTTTTACTGTCATCTTTTCCTAATATTCTTTTCTTCACATTTGATGCATATGAATAAATGCCTCCTTTCCATGGCAAGGCAAAGTCCTCTAGATTAATCCTTGATCATTTTCCCCACTATCTTTTCTAATATATGATTGCCAACTGTTTCTTTACTCTTCAATCCCTCTCTAAGTATTGGCTTTTTCTTGGCTGCCTACAAACATATCCATGACTACTTCTTTCATATTAAATTAAAAAAAACTATCATTTAATACTACTATCCCCTAGCTGTCGCCCTACATATCTCTGCCTTTTCTCAGCTAAATTTCTGAAGAAAATCAGTCATGTTGGCTGCATTAACTTTATGAAATCAGGATCAAGTTCAAAATCAGAGAAACATTTCTAGGGTTAGTAAGAAGAGAATAAGAAGTAGAGCCAGAATAGAGTTGGGAAAAAAACTAGTAAACCAGTAGATATTAAAGAAGGGAGATAAAAAAAGTCACAGTAGGCTTGTGGGAGAGAAGGGGGATTTTGAAGTAGACTATTCATCTTGCAAGCATTTCAAAGGCATTGTTGTAGCCTCTTTAAAGGTGGCAAAAAGTTTCTTTTTTTATTTACAGAACATATGGGTATTTTTCAACATTGGCTTTTACAAAACTTTCTGTTCCAAATTTTTCCCTCCTTCCACCCACCCCTTCCCCTAGATTTCAGGTAGTCTAATACATGTTAAATATGTTAAAATATACTATAAATCCAATATATGTATACATTTCTATACAAGTATCTTGCAGCACAAGAAAAATCGGATCTAGATAGAGAAAGGAAAAAAAAAACTAAGAAGGAAAACAAAATGCAAGCAAACATCAACAGAAAGTGTTAAAATGCTGTGTTGTGATCCACACTCAGTTCCCACAGGCCTCTCTCTGGGTGTATATGGCTTGCTTCATCACTGAACAGTAGGAACTGTTTGGAATCACCCTATTGTTGAAGAGAACCATGTCTGTCAGAATTGATCATCATATAATTTTGTTGTTGCCATGTATAATGATCTCCTAGTTCTGCTCATTTCACTTAGAATCAGTATGTGTAAGTCTTTCCAGGTCTCTCTGAAATAATCCTGCTGGTCATTTCTTACAGAACAATAATATTCCATGACATTAATATACCATAATTTATTCAGCCACTCTCCAATTGATGGGCATCCATTCAGTTTTCCAGTTTCTTGCCACTACAAAAAGGGCTGCCACAAACATTTTTGCACATGTGGGTCTCTTTCCCTCCTTTAAGATCTCATTGGGATACAGGCCCAGTAGAAACACTGCTGGGTCAAAGGGTATGCACAGTTTGATAAATTTTTGAGCATAGTTCCAAATTGCTCTCCAGAATGGTTGGATCTGTTCACAGTTCCACCAGCAATGTATCAGTGCCCCAGTTTTCCCACATCCCCTCCAAAATTCATCATTTTCTTTTCCTGTCATCTTAACTACTCTGATAAGTGTGGAGTGGTATCTCAGAATTGTCTTAATTTGCATTTCTCTGATCAATAATGATTTGGAGCACCTTTTCATATGACTAGAAATAGTTTCAATTTCTTCATCTGAAAATTGTCTGTTCATAACCTTTGACCATTTATCAATTGGAGAAAGGCTTGAATTTTTAATTCTCTACATTTTTTAGAAATGAGGCCTTTATCAGAACCTTTGGATGTAAAATGTTTTCCCAGTTTATTGCTTCTCTTCTAATCTTGTCTACATTAGTTTTATTTGTACAAAAACTTTTAAACTTGATATTATCAAAATTATCTATTTTGTGATTAATAATGATCTCTAGTTCTTCTTTGGTCACAAATTCCTTCCTCCTCTATAGGTCTGAAAGGTAAACTATCCTATATTCTTCTAATTTGTTTATAATATCATTCTTTATGTCTAGATCATTAACCTATTTCGATCTTATCTTTTTAAAAGGCATTAGGTGTGGGTCAGGTGGCAGAAAGTTTAAAGAAATAGTCTTCTCATTTTCCAACTTCCCTTCTCAGTCTATTTATATAAACAGACAATGTTTTTAATCACTGCTATTTTTTAAACCCAAACATTTCTAATAAATTGATTTTTTTTCTCAGTGGAAAATGAGATCAGGTAAAAATGGAGATTTGATATAAATGAAAATTGAGGCAGAAATCAAAACATCTGTGTAAATTTTAGAAATTTTGCCAAGACCCTGAAAGTGAACATAACAGCTATGTAACACAATTGGTAGATCACTGGTTTCAAAATCAAGAAAACTTTTCTAATCCTACTTCAGATATGTACTACCTGTGACATTGGGCAAGTCAGTAATCATGCTTCATTTCCCTCATGTAAAATGAGGGTAGATGGTGGAGAGAAGCCAGAAAGTTGCCTGAGTTCTCCCCAGTTTCCTTCAGAAACAACACTAAATTAATCATTTAAACAGATTAGGCAGAAGTGAGAAAAAAGTCAGAATGAAACAATTGTCCAGCTTAAGATATCTTGGAAGGACTTCAAAAAAGTTTGTCTCACTTTGGTAAAAAGGAAAACATGGCCCAGTGCAGGTAAGGTGAGGGAAACCCAGTGGGAGACTCTTAGGTAATATATAGATCAGCAGTGAAGGTTCCTCTGTCTTGGCTCAGAGGGCCAGTGGCTCAGCAAGCCAACAATGAGACCTCCAACCCAAATGCAGAAGACAAATTGTGAGTCCCTGAATCCTGGCATAATAGGTGGGTCTAGAGCGTGCAGTGGGAAGGCAGCACTTCCAGCCCCAAGATAGAAAGTCTGTGTGAGGCTCCTGTGCCCCAGCAAAAGAAGCTTGGGAGAGTCTCCTTTGTTCCCTAGGAGCAGAACTCAAGTTTTAAAAATGAGAAAAAAAGCAAAAATAGAGCCTTGAAGATAGGAAATTGCTATAATGACAGGGAAAATCAGAACACAAATTCAGAAGAGGACAGCAATAGAAAAAATGACACTTTAGAAAAAGAATCTCAAAAATAGGCTGAAGAAAACAAATCATTAAAAAGAGATTTAGTAAAATGTAGGGAAAATCCACTAAACAAAAATAAATTTGAAAATGATCATTTTCATAGAGGACTAATATCACAGTTGATATTTTGACTTTTGCACAAATTGGATTTGTCAGAGAGAATTGTGCAAAATCACTCTATTCCCAAGTCATTGAAGTCCAATAGCAAGACAAAAGTCTAGGTAACTGGGTATAACTCAGGTTGCAGTGTATTACCTTGGCACTTTTAATGCCTGGCCACACTATGTATGGTATAACTTCTTAGAGCCACAGATAAGAGTTTCATAAAGATGGATACAAAGGTGGATACATAACTGTGTAAAAGGTTTTGCAAGCCCAGAGATGTTGGTCCTCTCTGAGCATCCCTAAGTGTTATATATGTATGCATGTCATGTGTGTATAAACAAAAATACATGCACATATATGATTATTTATAACAAATAATTATGTATATTTGTAATGGGTTGAATAATTCATTAAGCACTCCTAATTTTTTCTTTAAAAATTAATATAAACAACTCTAAAGGAACACAGAAGGAAACAAATATATTATCTCTAAGTTAAAAATGAAATAATTGCAATAACATGGAATTAAAAGTATATTGAGTCTTATTATACTTCATACCCATCCATACACTATGATCTACCTTCACTGATTTCCTGTACTTTGTACAGCACACTCCATCTTTCATCTCTGTGCTTTTTTGTGGACTGTTACTCGTGCCTACATTGTTAAGCCTCATCACTGATACAACCTGCCTTACTTGGCTTTCTTCAATATTCTTCATAAATCTCATATAGTATTAGCAGCCTGGTCTAATCCAGATGCCTACTCATGGCTGGTGCCTTTTCTTCCATCAACTTTGTATACGCTTTCCTTATATACATACATACATATGTATATGTATATATATATATATATACACATATATGTCACTTATATAATCTTTTCTAATAAAATGTAAGCTCCTTTGGAGAAAGTACTCTGTTTTTACCAAACTTTGCATCTTCATATCAGCACTTTCCAGATTTCCTAGAATAATTTCTTAATAATATTTTCTTAATAACTGCTTATTGACTTATAGATTGACTGTATCTTAGAATTTGCTGCTGTTTTCTTTCATTGTAATTTGTTTTTCTCCTATTTTATATTTTCCTATAAATGCCTTATTTTATGATATTTAATTATCAAGATATACTGATTAAAAGGCAAAAAAGGAAAAGTGCTGATAAAGTATATGATTCCGGTTTAATACATGGATCAAATAAAATAAATATGACAAAACTAATTTATAATGTTCTCTGAAATTTTGCAAAGGAATTAAAATGCTTGCTGTATTCATCTCCATACTTAAAGATTATTACCATCAGGATCTGAGGATTAAAAAAGATTAACTTATTTTTTTCCTAAATCCCAACCATTTCTATAAACACATATCAAAACAGCAAATACAGAAGATGAAACTGAATGACAGGAAGAATCTGATAGAGGCCAAGAAATTACTCATTTCAGTTGATGACAAAATGAAGAAAATCTATTTCACTACAAGAAGAAAAAAAAATATCATGTACCTTTCTTTAATTAAATCAATGAATATAACAAAAATAATAGCACCTATTATTTTTATAATGCCATAAAATCACTTTGGAATTATTAACTCATTTTATCCTTTCTGCAACACTCTGAGTTAGTTATTATTATTCCTATTTTACAGATGAGAAAAGTGAGACATACAGCAGTTACATTGCTTGCTCATTGTTATATGTGTGGTAATTATTCAAGATGAGAATTGAATTTGAGTCTTCCTAACTGCAGGTCCAGCATTCTATATACCGCGCCATTTAAATGCCTTTTTTTTTTTTTTTGCATTTTCAAAAAAAATAAAAATTAATTTATTGAAATTATCTATGTGTTAAGTAATTTATTGCAAAATAAAACCCATTTAAAAAGAGTTAACAAATAGGAAAAGGAATCTCACAATATTTTTCCATAGGTTTTTTTTTTTAATTACCATCAGTCTGATATTTTTTTCTCTTCTTGTCTTCTTTTTTTTAATTCAGACAGAAATGATCCTGGGGCAGGTTGCCCCACTACTTTGTTCTTGTCCTCTCCTACTAAGTTTGATATTCATTGAAATATTACTCAGGAGATTTATAGCTCTTTTTTACATGAATAAGAATATTAGGATATTAAGTTCATCTTCTGTAAGCTCACTGAAAGTATCTTTGAAACAGTTCCATTAGAAGACAAGTTGACAGGAATAATTTATAATTTATGCAGGCCCCACATGATTTTTATTTCTTCCACTAAATTTCCATCTCTTGAAATCTTTCCACTCAACATAGTTTGGAGGTTGTGATTATTCAAAATGATGACATCAATTAACAAGTGTGGCTCTTAACCTTTTTTAAATAAATGTCTTTTGTCTAGGAAGCCAGTGGCAAGAGTTTTGAGATAGCGCTAGTATATTCCAGTTTATTTCCTGAATTGTCAAGAGTATATTGGACAATTTAAAAAGATAAGTTCTTATTATATCATTCTTGTCATCTGATAATGTGCATTGAAATAAAAGGAATTGAATGATTGTATAATATTGTATTGATGAATGATTCTAGTTTCTTTAATTATAATCTTTTTTGTAATTTCTAGTGAACTCTTCTCATGTCATTCTCACATACTCTATTTCCATGAATTAACAATAAGCAAGGCTGAGGATTCAAAGAAAATCAAAATTAATTCCACCTCTCCAGGTACTCATGGTCTTATCTGGGAAAAAGCATCTAAACAATTAAGTACAAACGAGAAAAGAGCAGATAAATTTGAAATAATCTGAGAGGGAAGGAATTAGCATTAAGGGAAATCCATTAGCATCTTATTTGAGGTTGGATTTTAGTTGAGATATGAAAGAAACCAAAGAAACCAAGAAATGAAAAGAGAAAAACAAATTCTAAGGATGAAGGCTGGACAATGAATATTCTCAGAGATGGGAGACAGAGTATCTGCTATGAGGAACAAGAAGGACAGTGCTATATTGATAGACTATCAGTAATGGAGCCAAGTGTAAGAAGACTGCAAAGGGAGGAAAAGACCTGGCTATGAAGGGCTTTAATGGCCAAACAATCTTTTATAGTTGATCCTGGAGGTAATAAGGAGCTAATTAGTATTAATTGAATAGGCTGTGATGTAGTCAGAATTACATTTTAAAAATATCAGTTTAACATTTGGTTTGAAGATGGACTGCAGTGGGAAAAGCACTGAAAAGATTATTGCTTTTTTCGGGATAAACTGATGAAAATGTGTCATAGGGTGGTGGCTCTATCTGCGGATAGTAGGCTTTCATGGGGTATGTGAGAATCAATAGAAATTGGTGACAAAAGGAATATGGCTATTGAACAAAAGAGTGAGAAGCTGAGGGTTTCATCTATGATGTGAGCCTAAATGACTGGGGAATGGTAGTGTGCCCTACTAATAACCAAGTTTTCATTATCCATTGCCTCCTTGGAAGAAGATGGTTGATTGATTTCATATGGATGTTTCCTCTTTGGGGGTTGTTATAGGATTTTAGCTTGATAGATTATATCCAGAAGATAAAACCAATACTGATTGCATTCAGTTAAGTTAGTTGTCCACTTGTTGCAAAGTTCTGGGAAAGTGTCTAGTTCTCCCCAACCCACTCAAAAAAGTATTTCTCAAAATATTTATTGATACTATTCATATGCATTAGTCCTGTTCCTCTTTAACTTTATAAATAAAGTTGATTTGCAAGAATGGGTTATTTGTTTCATTAATTGTGTGCCTATTTTGGCTTAGCTATTGTCTTATTCTATTAAGATGTACTTTACTCTTTAAAAAGTCAATTTGAGGTCAGGGGGCTGAGCCAAGATGGCAGAGTGAAAAGGTGACTTTCTGCCTCTCCTCCGATCTTCTCTCAAATCAACAATAAAATAAGCCTCTGAACTGATCTTCAAGTCAACGCACTCAGGAATATTTGGGTATGGCTCTCTGGAGAACTTCATATTAGGTTTGTCTAACTTGGTCAGAGAGATAAATAGACGACTCCTGTGTAGGCCGGAAGTGAGCGTGGGACTCAGCTCAGCTCATTGTGGCAGAAATAACAAACTCCAAACTCCAAATTCCAAACACCTGGAGTTTATCTGAGGCACTCGGGACACTCTGCCCTGTTTGGGGGGCAGGTGTTCTGGCAGACTTGCCTTGTTTAAGGAGTAATTCGGACTTAGTCCTAGCCCCCACCGGCCCAGCACCTTAAGTTAATTCGCCGAAGTGCCCCAGGGCAAATCTTTTCAGCCCCCGGTTTTTTTTTTCCCCTACCTTAAAGAGATATCCACACTGTCTAAAAAAAATGAAGAAGCAAAAGAGAGCTCTCACCATAGACAGCTTTTATCAAGGCAAAGAAGCGTTGACCCCAGATCCTGAGGTACCTTTAGACAAAATACCAGAAGAAGGTACTAAAGACCATCACTGGTCACTTTTTCAAAAGTCCTTACTGGAAGATTGCATAAAGAACCTCAAAAGAGAGCTGGAGGATAAATAGGAAAATAAACTGAAATCAGTGCAAGAAGGATACAATATCTTGCAAGAAGGATATGATGCCCTGCAAAAGAGATATGAAAAAGACACCAATTTATTGAAAAATAAAATTACTGAAGTGGAAAAAGAGTGCAATGAACAAATTGGCCAGTTAAAAAAGGAGCTTAAAAAGGTAACTGAAGAAAACAACACTTTAAAAATAAGAATTGAACAAATGCAAGTGAATGACTCAATAAGACTTCAAGAATCAGTCAAACAAAAACAAAAAAAAATGAAAAATTAGAAAAAAATATGAAATATCTCCTAGGAAAAACAACTGACTTGGAAAATAGATCTAGGGGAGACAACCTAAGGATTATTGGACTTCCTGAAAGCCATCATGAAAAAAAGAATCTAAACACTATCTTCCAGGAAATCCTGAAAGAAAATTGCCCTGAGATTGTAGAATCAAAGGGCAAAATCACCATGGAAAGAATTCACCGATCACCTCCTGAAAGAGACCCCAAAATTAAGACCCCAAGGAATATTGTGGCTAAATTTCAGGACTATAGCACCAAGGAACAGATTCTGCTAGCAGCTAGAAAGAAACAATTCAAATACCAAGGACCAATAATCAGAATCACACAGGATCTGTCAGCCTTCACACTGAAGGATCGAAGGGCCTGGAACCAGATATTCCGAAGGGCAAAGGAACTTGGATTACATCCAAGAATAACCTATCCAGCTAGAATGAGCATTATCCTCCAGGGAAGAAGGTGGTCATTCCATGATATAGGTGAATTTCACCTATTTCTAATGAAAAGACCAGATCTGAACAAAAAATTCGACACCAAAACACAGAACTCAAGAGATGCATAAAAAGGTAAAAAGGAAAGAACTATTGAGAACTTTATTTTTACTAGGGGGATACTTAAAGTTTGGGGGTATAATTAACTAGATATTACTTTGATAATATGAAAAAGAGAACTAGAGGGGAAAAGGTTGTCATACTGGGGAAAAGAGGGAAAAAGTGGTAAAATAAGATCTAAAAAAGGAGGTAAAAACAAGGTAAAATCACTTAAAGAGGCAAAGAAAACCTAATATAATTGAGAGAAAGAGGGGAGGGAGATGAGCATTGTGTAAATCTTACTCTCATCAGGTTGGGCTCTAAAAGTGTATATCAGAAATTTGATTTTGCATAGAAACTTGTCTGTTGCTACAGGGAAGTGGGAGGGAAAGGAGGAAAAGTAAGGGATAAACTAATAGAAGGGAAAATAGAAGAATCAGGGGAAAGGAGTAAAAACAGGGGGTGGGGATCTAAAGGGTGGAGTATTGTTTGGGGGAGGGCGTCATCAAAAGCAAAGTACTGAAGAGGGGGGAAGGGAGAAAGGGGAAAGGAAAGGGGAAAACATAACTTGGGTAAATAAGATGGCAGGAAATAAAGAATTAGTTATTCTAACTGTGAATGTGAATGGGATGAACTCTCCCATAAAGCGGAAGTGGATATCAGACTGGATTAAAAACCAGAATCCCACAATATGCTGTCTACAATAAACACATCTAAAACAGAGTGACACATATAGGATGAAGGTAAACGGCTGGAGCAGAAAATATTATGCTTCAGGGGAACAAAAAAAAGCAGGGGTAGCAATCCTCATCTCAGATCAAGTAAAAGCCAAGATAGATCTAATCAAAAGAGATAAGGAAGGAAGCTATATTTTATTAAAGGGTACCATAGATAATGTAGCAATATCTATACTAAATATATATGCACCAAGTGCAATAGCACACAGATTCCTAGGGGAGAAATTAAGAGAGATGCAAGAAGAAATAGACATCCAAATGATACTAGTGGGGGATCTCAACCTTGCTCTCTCAGAATTAGATAAATCAATCCACAAAATAAACAAGAAAGAAACTAGGGAGATAAACCAATTGTTAGAAAAGTTAGGTATGATAGATCTATGGAGAAAGTTGAATGGAGACAGTAGGGAGTTTACTTTTTTCTCAGCAGTCCATGGAACCTATA
>JAJPUD010017275.1:0-12816 GCA_023553655.1 Myrmecobius fasciatus | reverse complement strand
TTTTTTTTTCTTGTAGATAGGATTTTTCTTGCATAACTTCTCAAGCATTTCAACATTATTAACATGTAGTGGACTTCCTGCCATCTAGGGGAGGCGATGGGACTGGGGGTAAAATTTGTAATGGAAAGCTTTGTAAAGATCAATGCTGGGGAACAACCCATACATATGTTATACAAATAAAAAGCTTTAATAAAAATTTTTTTTTAAAAAGTCAATTTGAGACTGATATTGGGGAAATATTAATTATTCTAAAATATTCTTTCAATTACACTATTTTAGAGTTCATTCCTGTAGTGATTACTAATTTTTTTTCTTATACTTATTTTTGATGGAGGGCAAATAGAATTGGTCCTGGAACAAGTTTATCACCTATTCTTTTATAATTAATACTCTTTCTATTATGATACAGGTAGACAAAACAATTTTTATAATGAAAATATTGATATGATTATTATTATCATAATTTTTATACTGAAATAATCCTATTTTTTCATGAACTGATATTTAATTAGGGTGCTGGAAGACAGGCTAGAAATCAATATAAATCTGCCTGTGTCTTTTGACTAAACTCTGTATTTGGAAATATTGCTATTTGTATACTCCTCCTTAGAACAGAAGTGATTTTTCAAAAATTGGAACTGACCAAAAGGCCTCAACATTTTTAAGACAATGTTGACTGTCTTCCTCCATTCAGTGACCTACAGACCTATTTAAATGTTCTAACATCTTGTAGTGACCTCAGAAAGTAAATTTGCAATCAGCAAGAGCTTAGTGCCTATAAAATAAAAATCTTTCAGAAGTTCATTCTAAAAAGCTTTCTAAATAAATCAGCAAAAGAAATAGAAATATATATATATATTAGCTGTATCAGTGTTTATTGTGACACCTTTAAGATAAGTTAGGTAAGCTACACTGAATTTAGCAAATCTCTTCAATTCAGATTAATTTCTGTTCTTGTGTCCATATTTGTATAATTGGGAAAAATGCTCATGACTAAAAATATTTTTTCCTATACAAACACCATCTTATTTGTTGCCTTCACCAAAAGCACATTGGCCTTTTCCTTTTCATTGAAAATGTCACATCAGAATAATTTATCACAACCAAAGATATATAAAAGGTATCATTTCTTTTTTGGAGTAAATCACTTTTTTCTAGAAAGATAGTTTTCCATTAAATTTTTAATTCGTTTCTCAGCTCTATAATGTCCTACCAAACTTAAAAATATTTCAAATGACAGAGAATGTGGAATAGGAAAAAAGAGCAGAAACTCTGAAGGAAGGAAGGAAGACCTGAGTGTGAACCATCGCTTGTGATTTATATGATTTTGACCAATTTTCAAAATGTTTCTGGCATCATATCGTTCAATGATAAAATGTAATGAGAGGATTACTTCATACCCAACTCCAAATCCTATAAGTATAGCCTGATATTAGATAGATGCTACAGATTTCAATGAACTAGATTTGGAGGAATGTGTTATCACAATGTTCTCTCCAGCTACTGATGAAAATTATCTACAAAAGTACGGAACAGTTTGAATCTACATATAGGGAGGGAGAAAACATACTTGTTGAAAATTTCTTTTTTTCAATATGTAAAAATAAAGGTAATATATGCATTTTCCAAATTGATCTGCAGAATACTCAGGAGTAAATTGCTTAATCATCTCACATTTCTGCAGGATCCAATCTGCCATCCAATTGTCCTTGATTCAGTAGTACTGAGTTTGGTGAAAAAGATTAGCTGCTAGTGTATTATTAAGCATGTCTACTAATGATTTGAAGTAAGTCATGGGCTGCTCCGATGTAGGCTGATCCCCTAATTTTACAAAGGATACCAAACTACAATCTCACATTCTTGATCAATATCTATTTAGTGCTCTTGCCAGATCTGTACAACATCATTTACTATAGGACATCATCCTTAAGGAGTGGGGTTGCACAGAGTTATTCCAAAGGGTCAGTCATCCAGTCAGTTGACAAGAATTTATTAAGTGCTTACTATGTGACAGACACTTTGCAACATCCAAGACATACAGAGAGAGGGAGAGGGAGAGATAGAGACAGACAGAGTTGCACACACACACTCAACCACACACACAGAAAGAGACAGAGACAGAGATACAGAGACAGAGAAAGAGAGACAGAGACACACACAGAGAGAGAATACCTAACTACATTGGTAAAGTGACTTTCTTCACTCAAGACTTTCATATACTAAAAGATAAAAGGTCCACTTTCTATTTCTGTCTCTAATCTGTTTGATTTCATATTCTGATAATAAAGTATTGAGGTTCTGAAATAATGGTCTGTTACTCCTTAGATTTTGATTACATGGAAATTAATTAAAGAACATACAGTATTTATATAAGGATGATTTCAAAACTGCAATAGTCAAAATAACCACAGCAATTCAAGGGATTTTTGATATTTATAATAGAAATCACCAAGATTAAAATGACACTATTAGCTAAGGTAATTTATTTAATGAAACATTTAAATTTCCAAATTTATTTACTTCCTTCTAGAAATAAAGTCATAAAAACACTAATATGGAAAAACAAGTAGGCAAGAATAAACACTCCACTTTTTCTAACTCCCTTTTATTTCTGAAATGCATCACTAGCCTCTGTTACCAAGGGTCACAATCTAAGTGTCATCCTCAACCCCTTACTCTTTTTTACTCTTCATATGCAGTCTATGCCAAGGCTGCTCAATTATTCCTTCATAGTATCTCTCACATACTCTCTTTTATCCTCTGACACTGCTATAACCCTGGTGTAAGCCCATATCTCAAATCTGAATTACTCCAATAGCTTTTTGATTGGTCTCCCTGACACAAGTTTCTGCCCACTTTAATTCATTTTCCTCATTACCTCCAAGATCTAATATGAAAATCTTTAAGCATTTGAATCACTTAATAACCTCTCTTTGCCCCTTTTCCAGTCCCCTAATCCAACCCTCTACTTGATAATCCAGTGACACTGACCCCCTTTCTTTTTCATCTAACAAAATACTCCATTTTCCAACTCCAGACATTTTGATTGGCTGGCCCCATTCCTGCAATATTCTTCCTTCTCATCTTCGTTTCCTAACTTTCCCAGCCTTCTTCATATTTCAGGAAAAAAATTGCCATCTGATAGAGCAAGCATGGATATAATAGAGAGGATATTCCAGGCATGCAAACAAATTGACTTTTTTTAAAGGCTTGACACAGTTTAAAAGAGAAAAACTGGGGAATGAATTTACCTTCTTTAAAAGTATTTTTAAAAGTTCACTAAAACTATTATAGAAAAGGGTTTGGATTCAGATCTTATGTATGCCACATATACCAGTAATATATACTAGTTAGAAAAGATACTTGAATGAGGGAAAGAAAAGAGAAAAAAAATCTAGAAATCATTGAAGAAAATGATAGGAAATTTCCCTTTAGTTTTAGAAAAAAGATGGATTTATGTTGATTAAAGATATGGAGGGAATTATTTAGGGCAGATAGAGGTATATATAGCAACATAACATTTTAAAATCTCCTATACAAGAACACAAAAATAATCAAAATAATAATAAAATAGGATGGGGATTACGTATAGTTGATATGTGTTTGTACATTTGTACGTATATACATATGCATGCATATATTGTTAGAGATAGAAAATAATTTTATAAATGTTCAGCCCTTTGGACTTTTTTTTTTCAAAATATATTTTAAAAAACATGGATGAATGTTATTGGAAAAACATTTCTGGTTACTAATGATATATTAGATTCTTTGTACTTTTTTGTTTGTTAAAATTCAAAGACCCTGCAACTGAGTGAAGTTTTGTGTATATTTGTGTGTGCAATTGGGCAAAAATGGAAGCAATAGAAAAATCCAAGGAAAGGAAATGGATAACCAAATTGTGATGCACTGATGCTATGTGTGATGCACACATACTATACTGGATTCAAATTTCACTTGTCATTGGGGACAGCTGCATATAAGTTTTACCTGAGAAATAAAATAAGTATGTGATCTCAGGAAATGATAACCTTTCAGAGCTCATTGTAATATTTTAAGATTATAAATTACAGAATAGCTGCTGATATGCTTTGATTGAAAGTTTTCTTTTAAGAAATTCCCTATCCCTATGAAATCATAGGCCTGATAAATATTATATATATATATATATATATATATATATATATATATACACATATACATATATATGAATATGCATGTGTATATATATGCAAGTTTATATAAATCATATGTATATACACTATGTATATAAGATTTCTCATATATAATGTGTGTTTATAACAAATACATATATAGATGTATGTACATAAGTATGTGCATAGATATAATAATGTTAGGAGGAAATTAAGATAGGCAATAATGAAAAATAAAGAGAAAAAGATTTTTGAAAAAATATAGAGTCAAAAATATAGAATTAGAAGAATGGAATATATAACATGATTACTAACCAAAAGTAAATAGGAATAAGTAGACCAAAATGTCACAGTGATCTTTACATACATTTGTGCATATATATGTATATATACATATATACATATGTACATATAGTTCATATGTTTGTGCATGTGTGTATGTACATATTCCCATATTGACAGAGAAAAAAATCTCTATAATTATTAATCCTTTTGGATTTTTTAAAATAGATTTTTAAAAAATATGGGTGGATGTCACTGGAAAAACCTTTCCAGAACACTAATAATGCATTAAATTCTTTGTAATTCTTTTCTTGTTAAAATTCAAAGATCCTCTTACTAAGTGAAGTTATTTATGTGTGTACATAGGGCTGAATAGATCCATTATATAACCAGCAGTACTTAATACATGGTATATTTAGTGTTTTCTTTTATTATTAACTCCTGCCATCACTACTTAATAAAGTGTGTGCGTGTGTGTCTGTGTGTCTTTGTGTGTCTGTGTGTAAATGAAAAAAAATTGTATTCACTATTTGTAAAGAAAATGAATATCATTCCCTTTTCCTGGGGAATTCACAAAACTGATTCTTTTAGATAATGCTCAATCTTTGCTTTTCTGTCTGACTCAAAGCTAAAAGAATTATCTCTTACAGTGATCCCACATCTTTACAATGTTATGTTTGGGAACCATCAATAAAATATGGTCTCTTTCCCTAAATTCACCGAGTTAGTATTTTATGAGCAACTTCTCAAGTGAGGAGATGTTTCACTACCTCTGAACAGATGGCTTTCTGTTCTTCCTTTTTTTGCATGTATTTTTGTATTCATCCTCCTAATTGGCTTCCCAGCACCCAATCTTTCTTCCCTCTAAAGATCTCTAAAATCCATTTTCCACGTGGCTGCCAAATGTCTGAAATACAAATCTTATCATGTAAGGTCTCTGCCCAAAAAGCTCCAGTGGCTTTATGTTGCTTCTCAAATAAAAAATATACCTTTCTATTTGACATTTATCACCTCTTACAATGTGAATCTATTCTATTTTTTTTCAGATTTATTAAACTCTCCTCTTTTTCATGCATTCTAGAGGTTTTAACTAGGCTCATTTACTCATTATTTCTCATATACTGCACTCCATTTCAATCTTTTATTCTTCTGCACAGATTCTCCCCCATTTCTGAAATGTATTTCTTCCTTGTTTCTGCTGTCTACAAAGCTCAAGATGATACTTTTTGCATGACATACTTCTTAATTCCTCATCTCTTAGTTTTCCCTATTATATTGTGTATATACATATGTATATATATATACATATGTATATACACACACATATAGACACACATTATATACAAATATGTATATATACATATATATAGAGAGAGACACATACATTTTGTATTTATGTACATGTGTGCTTTTCATCATTCCCTATTCTAGAAATAAGGGTGACAATGATTTCTTTAAAAATAATAATGATAATAACTCCCATGCAAACATTCTTTTGCAAAGAGAATAGGGAGAGATGTCTTCTCTTATATTTTCCTTGTGGCAAAATTTGTTCTTTGTAATTTTTCAATATTCATTTTCAAAACTTTTTTCTATCATATCATTTTCATTGTTATTCATTGTTTATTGTTCCTTCTTGTTATGGTTGTTTATCCTTTGTTCTCAAAGGGGACCAATGTCATTATGAGTGTGATATCTTGACTTGAACATGAATTGGTTTTGAGTGAGGCAGAGTTGAATCTTATTCTCTCATCCATTCATCAGAATTCTTGGTAAAACAAAAATCAAGACAACTGGTTATAGTTCAGGATTCAGTGCATGACCTTGAACTTTCTAAATTTAAGCCTTTCCCAGGTCTGTTTGAAGTCACACCTATTCAATGGCTAAGGGGGAGGTAAAAATTGAAACAAAAGTTGCCCAATATACTATTCCAAAAATATCTGAAAGGTAAAAACAAAGAGTTTTTGATCAGAATAGAAAACAACTACTATTTACACTTATTCTAAGTCAATGTGGTCTTCTGACTGGAGGACCCTGAACTCCAGAGGCTCAAGATTCTAATGTTGGAGACATTGGGGGCAATAACACTGTGTAGAACATCTGTGCCCATGTTCCAGGACAATGGAAGTTCATCCCCAAATTGAGTAACTTTCAGTCCTCTCAGGCACATGGATGTCACTGAGGTAGATATCACCCCAACTTCTCCAGTGACTGGGATAGCAGCTTTTATAGGGAGAATGTCTGTATGATACTCCAAGAAGGAGCCTCACCATGAAATAGTAATGGGACAGAAGCAATAGGAGCGAAGACATTTCATTAAGGCAGGCGGCTGGCAGAGAGAGGACACCTTGTAGCCTGGGAAGGAGGGCCCAGGAAACCTGGGGCAGGATTCGACTTCCATAGATACTACATGGTACTGAAGGTAATAAAGTTTGTTTGTGTTTTGTTTTGTTTTGTTTTACTGGGAGGGAAAAAAAGTCCTTAATCATTATGCCAAGGAGACTTGGACTGAGCCTATTATTGCCTATTTAATGAAAGCCAATCATTGTGCATATTGTTTTCATGATTCTGCTTACTTCATTTGATCAGGCAATTTAAGTCTTTCCATTCTTCTCTATTTTCATAGTATTTCTTGTCTACCATTATTTGGACACTTTCCAATTCATAGACATATACTTTCTTTCCAGGTATTTTATCACAAAAAGTGTTGCTATAAATTCTTTGGTGCATATGGAGCTTTAAATTTGCAACTTCATAAAAATAATTTTTTGTCTAAGTTTTGAAATGAGCATAACCTATGTTAATAAAGTCAATAAATCTCTGGTGTCTAATTTGAAACTTGAGTTTTAATATCTTTTTTGGAAAAAAACCAGGAATAATAATTATTTGTTTGTAAATATTGAACTTTTGTAAAAATTATAAATTAACACTTCACATTTTCTCAAACTGTCTTTTATTCTGCAAAATGAGATGAAACTATATCATTATAACTTAAAATGATTAATTTTTATTTGTTTAGATGAATAAAATTTTGCCATAAAGAAAAATTAATATTTCCATAAATTTGGAAATATTAATATTACCTCTGATACCATTATTTGAAGTGAAGGTAGGATAACATATTAATCAAAATTTCTCAAAGCCACATTCAAATCCAGTCTCCAATATTTATAATTTATGGTTTATAATTTATAATATATATCCAATATCTATTCATTGAATTGAAACTTTGTAACTTTTTTCCAATGAGTGACCCATAAAAAAATTTTAAACCTTAAAGGTTTTTAGAATCATCTGATTTAGAATCATTAAAATCATCTGACACAGTGTCTACATTTCCCTGATTAGGAACCTGAAAACCAAAATTATATTAGGGATCAGTGATAAACTTATAATTAATAAAATTATTTGGATTTAGGTTTGAATGATATGCTCATCTGTTTTCCACAAACCTGGGAGTAATAGTGAATGTGTTATGCAAGAAAGTAAAAATTAAAAAGGATTTTGATAGGTTAATGCATAGTATAAATCTAATTAAGAGAAAATTCAATAGAAAGAAAAAGTGAAATCTTGAACTTCACATTACTAAATAAGTAAATATAGATATAAATAGACAAGCAAATAACCAAATAGATAGGTGAGAGAGAAAGAGACAGAGAGACAGAGACAGAGAGATAAAGATGGAAAGACAGAGTGATCCCAAAGAAAATACAGGGGAAAAATGAATATACCTTCCAAGTTCTATTCCAGGCTTCTAGATTTCCAAACCATTATATTCCATCCTGACCCTTCCCTCAGCCTCCTTAACTCTGTAGCAATTAAAGTTCAAGAACCCTGAAATCCAAGAACATCCAATCACAACTCCAACCTTCTAATCATGACCATCAAGATTCTACACCGCGCAACAGTGAGTTCCTACTTGAATCTCTATTTTGGGGAAGGGCTTATACTAGCTCTCCCCCCCCAATCTTTTTCCTGACTTGCAGACTTAAAACTACTCCTGGTTCTGGGTACCATTATGCTTTCTTTTACCCCTGTTCATTTTACCTCCCCAGAACTTTTCAGGTCCCTTTAGTGTGTTCCCTTCACTCATTAGAATGCAAGTTCCTTAAGGACACAATGCCTGAGACATAGTAAGCATTTAAAAAGTATTTTATTTATTTCTTCCTTCATTTTTCCCTTCTTTCCTTTTTTCTTTCTCTCTCCTTATGTCCTCTTGTCCCTTTCTCTCTTCTTCCCTTCCTTTCTTCGGGAAATTTTAAGAGATTTTTAAATTTTAAATTCAACTTGTGTCAATATTGTCATAAAGCAACTATTGGACTATATTAAAAAGGGCATCATCCCAGAAAAAGAGTAATGCTAGCACCTTTCTTTTCAGCAATTTCATACTTCATCTAGATTGTTACTTTTAATACTATATGCCATCACTGAAAAAATATTGCTAAGGAAAGCATCCAAGATGGTAAAATGCCTCAAAGACAGACAATATGATAATCTGTTCACAGAACTGGCTGCATTTATGCTCGACAAGGAAAAATAGATATCTCAGGGACACATGGTTCCAGTGTTCAAATATACAAATGGCTGTTAGATGAAACAAGAGCTATGCTTGTTTCCTTCAATTCAAGGAAGCAGAACAAAATGAAATTTGAAAGAGACAAATTTAGGTTTAATGTTAAGAAAAATAAACAATGAAATGGAGTAATCTACCTCAAGTGGTAGTGGTTTCCATCTGCTTCAACTCTCCTTCAGACAGACACTGAGAAATCAATTTTGAGGTAGGTTTTTGGGGATTTTGGATCATATGAGCTCTGATGTTCTTTCCAATGCTCAGTTTAGAATTATCCGAAATTAAGTCTCCTGATATTATTCAATGGCCTTTTATTATATGAATTCCATTATTTCACAATTGAACTACTATGGATCAAAATCAAGAAATACCAACCAAGTAACATCCCAGAAAAGAAGATTATCATATCTTAACTTTAATGTACTCTTTGATGATAGAAGTCAGCTGGGCTAATAATTCCATGTAACAAATGAGAAAAATGAGGGCCAGATTAAGTCAGGTACTTGGCTAAGAGGTTAAGTAGAAGAGATTGATTTTGAACATAGTTGCCTGGCTTCAAATATCACATTTATTTCACTGTACCAAAATACAACCTGATATAAATTTTCCATCTCTCCTTTTAATAAAGTAGAAACAGTATATATTATATGAATGGTCCCTATATGTCTAGTAGTTTGAGAAATCATTAATCATTTGGGTAAAATCTTAATAAACACAGTTTCAATTGGGCATTTATATGACTGATAAGCCCACCAAAAATTCTTATAGCAAGATTTGACTGTACTATCAATATCAGCAAAATTCTAGAACTACTCTCTCTGCCCACACTAACACTAGAAGGCTAGGTTCCCATAGCTACTATTCTATCTTACCCATAATATTGTAACCTAATGGGGAGAAGGGTGAATGTTCTTGTAACACTTTTGGCTCATGCCGCCTCCTCCTCCCTCTGTGTTATCATCTCCATTGATTAGTACCCCAGTAAGCTATTATTATTTCCTCAATATATTGAAAATCAATGAAAACCATTTAACTTTTACAAACTTATTTACTGAAACTGCATAGCAAGAACCAAAATTTAGCCATCTATAAAATGAATAGTACCTTCTATACATTTTGTTATTTGAGTCTAAACTACAATTTAAACTGCTGGCTACAAAACATTTCCATAAAGGAATTCACTTCTGGGTAAAATACAGTATATGGGAAATCCCCTGCTTTCTTATCAGTTTGCTGTAAGACTTGATCAAGCAAGTAACTTCTTAGAATAATTTCTTGCCAGGAATTAGTCAGTCAGTCAGTCTCATCATTTTTCTGATCTTTTAACCTCACTACGTTACAACTAGCCCAAAAAAGCAAGAAAAAACAAAGATGCAAGCAAAGAAACAGAGACATTAATAGCTCTTGCTCACCCAAATGGACAATGTAGGCTACTGGCACTTCCTCCCTCCCAAACCAAAAATAAACAATAGTTCTTACTTCATTTGCCAGTAGAAAAGAAAGAGATGGAGTGCATCCTTCCAAGCCTCCTGTATATGCACTTATTTTTGTCACAGTAGCCAATTAAGACCATTTTCTTAGCAGTGAACTAAGGAAACAGGAAACAATCACAGAATACTTACTTATCCATGCACTGAATCAGGTATAAGACCCCACTATTTCACAGTGCTGTGCTGGTCAAAAATCACATGTTATGAGGTCTGGAACTCAATTACCCAGTCTCCTATAAAACATTATCTTCCTAAAACATCCAGTTCTTATTGTATCAGTTTTTTTGCAACTCCCCAATGCCTAGCCAGTTCAAAAGCACTAGTTGAAGTTTTCCGTCACGGTTTGATCTTTCCCCCAGAACATTTTAGCTAATGAGAGCTAATTTTTCTAGCACTGCTAATTAGGTAGGAGGCTTCATCCATGTCCATTTCCTTCTTTATTCTGTCACTGCTTAACAAAGCAGAAGGGTATCGCACTCTAGAGTAAGAAGGCTAGAGTTCAAATTCCACTTCTCATGCTTCCTACCAAATGACCTTGGGCTTTCTTAATTTTACTAGTCCATTTCCTCATCTCTAAAATGAGGTCTTTGGAGTAGATGATCTATGGGGGGAAAAGAAATCACAATTCTAAATCTATGTTCCTATGCACAATGGGGATGTGAAAAGATTTTGCCTTATACTGCATAAAAGTTGGTTTTTTTTAATCTTTTCACAGTGACTAATTTATCTGGAAGGGATATTCTAATATTTTTCTGTAATCTATCAGGTATCTGGAAACTCCTACACAGTTGTTCCCATTATTAATGTTTGGTAGCCGTAACAGCTTTTTTTTTTTTTTAGTTTTTCAGCATTTACACAGAGATCCAGCTACAATTTACTTTTTAAATGCTTTTAAAAAGAATGTAACTAATGTGGCACATGTCACTATTTCTTCAGCTCTCTAGCATTTTAAGAATCACAGAAATTCAGTTTGGGGAACAATCGTGGTCTAACACTGTCTAACTCATAACTAAAGTAAAATTCCTTCATAATACACAACACAAGTAGTAATTCAGCAGTTGCTTGAAAACCTCCAGTGAGAGAAACATCATTAAGGACCAAAGCATCCCATTTTAACTTTGGAAAGATAACATTTATTACATTCCTCCTGAGGTTTCTCTCTTCCAGGGTAAACAGAAGCAGTTCCTTCAAAGGATTCTTATGTCTCAGAACCTTTCATCAGCATAGTTCCCTTTTCCTGCTTATTCTCTAAATTATTAGTCTCCTTCATAAAATAAAGTACCAAGAACTGAATAAATAGGATTATAATATTACAGATTTATAGTGGAAGGAAATCAGAGGCTATCAAGTATAATCTATTCATTTTACAAATGAGAAAAATGAGTCACACAATTCAAGGAATATACTTTGATAAAAATAGGTAATATATATTCAAGGCAAATTTGAATGCAGTTCTTGCTCTCCATATTCAGTGCAATTTATGTTTTGATCAGAATGAATCATTTAGTTACATGTTCACCTATATTTTACAAGAGTATTATTCCTTAAGGGTTTTGTGGTTTAAATTGTTTTCTTATTATTCTATTACTTATTCTCTGACTTATTTTCCTTTGTGCATTTCTGGGGTTTATGAATGCAAACTCCAGAGACCAAGACCCTAAAAAGCCTAAGAAGTTAATAGCCTTATATATTAAGAAGTGAAAATACTAATTTTCAACCAATTCACTCAGCACTTCACTACACACACCCTCATTTGTGGTAAGGCATGCGTCTTGACTTATAAGCTTATACTATGGAATCTACTCAGCAATTTTTCTGTTGCTACCGTTGCAGTTTCTGTCAGTCCATCTTAACTCTGCTCTTATGCCACTATTCTGTATAAATGAGCAACAAAACTTCCTTCTTTCCAGTCACTCTTAGAAGCAATAAAGTTATAGTGAGAAAGGGTTATGCTCTGTCAGGAGCAACCCCACTCAACCAGGCAAGTAAAGAGTGAATAAGATGCTTCTGTGACTACACTGCATATAGAGGAAAGCACCGGATTCACTTTTATACCTATAGTAGTTACATGAGTCTAAGACTACGGCTGATAAAAAAAAAAGTGAATTCCACAATGTGAAAGGAGATTGAAGCAATTTTGAGAGCTTTTCCCCAGATAGAAAAATATTATAGGGAAGTAAGAATGTGAACTACAGAAGCATATATTTTTTTCTAAAAAAAAAGGAATAAAATTACTAATAACCTCATGAGGAAGAAACTTGAACAAGAAGTAGAAGCAGATAAAGAAGCAGGGAAGATAGTAAAGCAGAAGGGAATTTTT